>OVAN01006063.1:0-22099 GCA_900406275.1 Anastatica hierochuntica | reverse complement strand
AAGTTATGAACTAATAAAGTGTCATATCTTTTACTTTTTGATAGCTATACACAAAATAAATTTACTAAATAATTAATCAACATTTGTAGTCATGAATAAAACAATTTAAAATTTAATATTATAGTTTCAAATCAAATCTAAAATTTACAAAATTTTAATGTCCGCATAATATGCAGATTTAATAAATAATAATACTTAATTAAATAATAAGTTGATATTAATAAATTAATTATTTTAAATAATAAAAATAAAAGAGAAATTATTAGATAAAAAGTTACTGTATATATTTTTCATAAATTTTTTTATTTAAATAAGGTCATGATTATCCTTAATGAATTATTTTAAATATTTGATCTATTATTTTTAAATATGATTTAATATAAACTTATCTTAAAATAAAATAAACTAAAAATGATAGATTAATATTACTCTATAAATTATTATTTTTTACATAAACATACATATTTAAATAATATTTAAAATATTATAGATTTTATTAAACTAGAAAAACTATATAAATTATTAAATTTTTATATCTTCTACTATTCTATAACTATACATAACATAAATTTAATAAATTATGGATCAAAATTTGAGATAATAACTAAATAATTATGATATCATACAGCTTTTAACAGGATCGAATTTCAAATTCTGTAAAAATTTATCAATCTTTTGCAAGATATGCCCAATGAAATAATTTAATATTTAAGATTACATGTTTTTGCGGGGTCGAATAGTAAAACCAAAAAAATATTTTAATTTTATGCAGGAGATGCCAAATTGAGCGTGCATTATCTTATTTTATAATTAATGACTAAAAAATAATATGTTTAAATTTTGAAAGTCGAAAAATGTATAATATAAGCATTGATATCAATCATACATAATAAATCTTTACATTGATAAAATATATTTGTATTGCCACACTATTAAATCCAAAAGAAATTTTAAAATTGAATGCCCGCATAAAATGCGGGCCAACTAACTAGTTGAAAGGTAAAAAATATGATACTTTCATAATTCATGTGATTTTTTGAGTTAACAAATATCTAAGCTATTTGAAAACTTATTTTAATATATCTTTTTAAAATTTATTTTATTTTCAAAATATATTATATTATATCATAACTAAGAGGAATAAATCAATTATTTAAAATAATTCGTTAAGGATAAATCATGATTTTTTTAATAAATAATTTTTTTATATATTTATTAATTTCAAATTTTATCTATCAATTTCCTATCATAAAGGTAGCATAGTAATTAACCAGTCCAACCTTTAATCCAGTGCAAACTGACTTCATACTTAATATATAAGATATTTACAATTAATCATGTGGTAAATAAATAATTTAAGTTGAAAAATTGGTTTTGTTATTGTATATGGGCTACTGATTTAATATTTATAATATCTATACCTATTGGGCTTTGTTTAATGGGTTAATTTAATAAATAATCGTGAGGGTTTTCATATTTAGTTTTTGGAAAGAGAAAGCAAGATAATAATATTATAGATTTTACAAAATTACTCTGATTTCCAGAAAAAAAAGCAAAAAAAGAGAAAAAAGTGGGGGCAAAAAGATAATTATATTTAGGGAGGGTCATGAAAATGAAATAATGGTAGATTTTGGTATAGATTCTTATATTTCTCTTGTTTAATTTCATTTAGAAAACATGATTGGAGTAAAGACAATATTGGTCTGGTCCAAAAATTAAATATTTCTGGACTAATAATTTAATAAATTTTAATTGTTCTCTCTATCCAAAGTGATATTCTGGAAATGGTCATGAAATCCTCTTCTTATCCATTTAGATGAATGGAAAAGTTAAAAAGCTAATCTTTTAAGACAGAGAGATTTCAGTCATGCATCCACCTCAATCATTCACTAATTTGAGTTAACTAAATATGAGAATATTCTGATACTTCTTTTTTTGGTATTAAATTTTTGGTGTATACCGACACTTACTTATCTTATTATTTATACTAAATGAAAACCCGCGCGTACGCGCGGAATTTTATTCGTTACATAATATTTTCAAATTTATTAACTAAAGTTAAAATATAGTGTTTCTTTTAGAAAATTTAAACTGGAAATTGGTACTAATACATTTTAACTGAGTTTTACATGTGGTAAAAATATATTACATCATTACGATAAAAATAGAGATGCACTTCTCCAAAAATTAAAATATAGAAATCTTTTACTGATAAAAGATTTGATGATGCATGTTTTAGTTTACGACTGAATTCCAAAAAATCTATTTTATTTATTTACTGACATGCTTATATTAGACTAATAGTTTTGCTTTTTTTTCAATTCATTTTTCCCACATTTATAACTTTTTAAATCAAAATTATTTTTTATAGATTATTGTGAAAAATACGAAAAATATTCAAGAAATATGTATATCATCTTCTCGTCCCGACGAGTTTGCATTGCAAATTAATATGAGATTGCAATTGAGGTTATAACAGTGAGAGTAACCTTATCTTGTAAATTTATGGTATCACATCGAAGTTTCTTTACTTCACGTTAATCTTTCTCGTTTTTTGGTGTCCATTCTTTGTAAAAGAATATAGTAATACATTTTAAATTTCGTTAAATTGTTGATGTAACTATCTTAACAGTTTGTAATAAACGAACCATTAACATGAAAGATATCAACGCTAGTGTGGAAGTAGAAGAGTCAATATAGTAAACGTTTGTTAAATTAAAAGTAAACTCTTATTGATGTACATTTAAACCATAATAAATTATATTTAAAAGAACAATAAATAGTGGAGAATTTTAAAAGTCATATTTATAAAAATAAGAACATGTCACCACCATATTTGATGAAGTGGCAATCTCATGGAAAGAGTTGGCTAACTTTTATAGGTATGATTTGTTAAAAATTTGGTTAAACCTCGGAGTCAACTATGGGATACCAAATTTCGTTGGATTGTCATTATATTCGCATGATTCTCCTCGGTCCTGAGTTTGTTTAGAAAGGAAATATATAATATTTAATTTTATTTAGATATTTGGTTAAAATTTGGAGTGAATATAGATTATGAGTTTATTTTGGAATCTAATATAACCTTGACTATATTGAGATTTTTGTACCCTAAATATTAAAAATTGGGATTTTTAAATATTTCAGTTTAAATAACAGGATAAACCAGAATTTAGGTAGTTTGGTTTATAAGTAGTAATTTTAGGATATTGATCATTTTAAAAGTACATATAATAACTTATTAACCTGTCAAACATTATAAATATAATTATAAAAATATTGACAATTAATGATATGGTAAATAAATAATTAAAATAACGGGCGTAGTTGAAAGATTGTTTTTATTATCGTATATGGACTAATGATTTTAAATTTTAAATTTTTAAATATTTATACTTACATTTGGGCTTTGTTTATTTTCATTTGTAAAACATGATTGGGCTAAAGAAAATATTGGTATGGTCAGAAAATTATATATTTTTGGACTAAATATTTCATAAAGTTTAATGGTCTAAATAAAAGAAAAAAATTTAGAAAGCAATGCCTTAAAAAAAAAAACAACCTACATGTTTCACTCTATATCCAAGGTGATATTCTGGAAATGTTCATCAAATCCTCTTCTTTTCCGTTTCGAAGAAAGAGAAACAATCGGACAGAGATTGATGGAGAAGTTAAGGAGTTAATCTTTGAAGATAGAGAGATTTCAGTAATGTATCCACCTTAATTATTCACTGATTTGGGTTTAGTAAATATGAGAATATACCGATACTTACTTTCTTTTGTGGCATCAACTTCTTGTTGTACACCGACACTTACTTATAGGTGATTCACCCACGTATATACGCGAGAATGAATATTTACAAAAATATCAAAAATATAATAGTTATTAATATTTATTTTTGTTTAGTTTAGTTTTATATTTTATATTATTTAAATTAATCATATTATTTATGAGTTATGAGTTGTGATGTTTTTATGTATTCGATTTTGCAAAATATTTAACTTTGCTATGATTTTTGTTTTTAAAAATTTAATGTAATATTAATTTGGTGTAGTTAATTTCTTATCGTCTTATTTAATTTAACAATGATTTTGTATTTTGTTTATTTGGGTATACAAATGAGGTTTGTGAATTTTTTAAAATGCACAGATAACCTAAAATCTACATACCAATATACACTTAGATGGATGTATTGAATTGTGTATTTGATGAGATTTGATTTTTAATGAGTTTTTAGAAGATTTTGATGAATTAGGGAAGTTGTTGCAATTTTTGTAGAAATTCTGTGCAATTCCACTTAAAACCATGTGATTTGATTTTTTTTGTATTTTTAACAAGAAAATTCCACTAAAACACCTTGAATCACCTAAAATCCATTACTTAAAATATTTCCAATGACATAGGATTTGAAGATACATTTTAAAATCATCATTTCAATAACATTGAATTTTATAAGAATTTTTAAATTTATTTTTCAATAACATGAGATTTCAGATTTTAACACAAATCACTTAAAACTACTGTTTGAATACACTCCAATTAGTTCATGAGCATGAACTCAAATGCTCACGGTCAAAGTCACAAACGACTATTGAATCAACAAAAAGAAAGGAAAAAACATCTTTGTGAAATGAGTTTTACATGCCCCAGTAATTCGGTAAGTATCTGAGATTAAGCTCGTCCACGAATTGTTTCCTCTAATCTTCACAAAACCTTAAGACTCCATATTCTCCGGAGTTGTTTAACAGATTATCGATTATCTGTTTTTCTACACTTGTCTAATTTTTTCCTCCCCCGACCCCAATCGTTAGAGCTCCTTTCAAATCTTTGAGCGAAAGGTTTCTTCGGCCATAATGCTTCTCTAAGATCTGACATCAATAAAATTATCACAACTGGTTCATAAACGAAAGATTTCGTAAAAAAATTTGATACGTACCTCCATGTATTCCTTACGGCGCCATTCTGGGATGTTGGTCTTTTTCAAAAGTGTCGCTGCAGTTTTTCGAATATTTTCATATTCTTTAGCCTCAACCGTTTTCTGATCATATGTTGAACTGATTTCTTTTTTTTGTATCGATCTCTAGCTTCTCGAGCAAGTTTTTGACAGTCTATACACAACCATACTGTATCACGAGACTGTTCCTTCTTTAGTTTCTCCGAGAAATGTTTTCTGTAGGATGGCGGTATTACTTGGTGACGATTCAACTCAATCTCTTCTTTGATGCACATGACATGCACGTCCTTCTTCTTCTCCACTTTTTCAGGACCACCGAGGGTTTCATTCTTCAACTGTAAAGCATATTCTCCATGAATTTGAGTTTCTTCTAGAATCCCCTTGTTAAGATACCATTGTCCTTTTCCTTGTTTACACCAAAATTTCAACGTTCTGTCACTCTCGTACAAAGCAACGTCAGGCTTGCGTATTGGTATCGGAGATGCCTTTGGAGTTTTTTTTTTCACTTTTCACGAGAGGAAAAAAGGATTAATCATGAAATTTCTTTGAAGGTAACGATTCAACAGATTACTCCGGTACGTTCCATTCTCACCCAAACACTTTTCGAGAATATGTGGAAAATTGTATCAAGAGCTACCGACTTGTCACTCATGATCTCATTGAAGTAATTGTCTTGATGACACTGAAAAATAGCCGACTCTGTAACCATCGTCTCACTCTCCCCTATTGGTTGATCAGCGTCAGCGGTTGATTTATCTATCACAGCGTGCGTGGCTAGGACTTTCCGAGAAAATTCAAGCATAGCCTTATCAGATACACAAATTCCCGGCTTTCATCGTGGATTTTGACATGAGAAAAGAAAATGACAAAATTTATTTATGAAATAGTGAGTCGGAGTAATAGAAAAAAACTAAGGAAACTAACCATCAGATCTCTCCATGAGCATAGTTTCCAAGCAAGTTCACGACAATCATGATTTTGACGATTAACTAATTTGAAATCTTCTTTTCCTTTGGCATATAGTGTTAAACACATTTTGTTGGACCGCCTAATAGCCTCGTCATAGTTTTCACCTTCTTTGAGTTCGACCGTCAAAACATCTGTTATCCAAAGCAAATATTGTGTATCCTTTCTCGCATATTGAAGCATACTTTGTGGATTGGTCGTCGTGCTCAGTCTTCAGTTGCAGAGAAAATGATATTGATCAATAGCGATAAAATACTTCTGGACCTGAAGCTACAGAATGTGCAGAGAAAATCTCTAAAAACATGGAAATTCAAGTAAAAACTAAAGCAACATCGGTGGGTCATTGTTGCTGGTATTCTATATTTTAGAGCACTATGTTTCTGGAATACAGTTTTGTGCATTCGAAAGAGATGGCAGAAGAGAAATTAAGGTGGTTTTCATTGGAAAGAACTTCTTTCCAGATATAAAAAAGCATTTCAGTGACAAGGTTACAGGGGAAGAGAAATCTTGTGATCTTCAAGCCTCTGAAACAGAGAAACTAAGATTGTTCTTAGTATGTTTTCAAGGAGAGGCTTGGAAATGGTACAATGATGAATTGACCAGAATTGCTTTTATAGATTGGGAAAGCTTGGAGTGGAACTTCAATGTTCAAGTTGGCAAAATCAAGAGTTTTTCCTGTCCAGAAGTTTTTATGCAACCAGATATTACTAAGGACAAGTCAAGTGTGAAGTCAGAATTGATGCAACGAAAGGAACCACTAGAGTAGTGGAATGGTTTAAAATTGGAGACCAATTCCTTGGAGATACCTCTTTTGCATTATGCTGACCGAGAGAGCATTTTAGATTTATGCCAGGGAATCAATGGCTCTGATAAGCAACCTCGTACTATATTATTTCTTATCAGAACCGATACAATCTCAAGATCTCAACCACAAAGAGCCTCTGTATTTTCAAACATGAGCGTGAGTGTATGTTTCTTTGTACCAACCCTTCCTCTCTCCCATGACTCATATCCCTGAAAATAATAAGGCATCATAGACTTCCTTTGTTTGTTTACAGTCATGCTAACTCAGGATTGTTCTGATTGTGAGATTTTAGAAGGGTCTAATGGAGAGGTCCGTGAGTAGTGGGAGAAAGCTTTCTTGAGAAAAACGAGAAACGCACGTAAAGTTGGTCTGAGTGAGGAAACTATTCTTTATGTTGTGAATTGTAACTATTCTTTTTAAGATTTTGGAAGAGTTCAACAAGGTTCTTTTTGGTTGTTTTTTGTTATGTAAAGTGGTGGATATTTATATTTATTTTATGCGTTCTATTTCTTTTTTTTTGACATCTTACGCGTTCTAATTCATTTGGGTTTATGTACTGAGACTTGGAAAAAATTCACCTTGGCCACCTTTAAACTAGTTTCTAAGACACAAGCAATTAGACTTGAACTTTGGTGGAAGAAGATTTCAGATTTGAACAATTAACCACTAGCCTAATGTACCTCTCCATATATTTTTTTGGAGTGAATTGAGCCAATATTCAAAATAATAATAATAATTAACTACGGGAGGAGATTTCAACCATATTTTTCACCTGTCGGAGCATTCCTCTCCTTGGGTTAATTGTCTTACCTTAGATATGTGTGAGATGAAAGATGTTTTGCACACCATTGGTGTTGAGGATCTTCGCTACTATGGCTCTTTCTTAACTTGGTCAAACCATCATCCCTTAGATCTGATCTCTAAGAAACTGGATAGAGCCTTATGTAATCAAAACTGGATTTTGGATTTCCCTGAAGGTGTAGCNCCCCCCCCCCCCCCCCTCCCCGAAATTTTCAGATCACGCTTATTGTGTAAAAAACCTTCGGTGTCCTCTCCCTTTATCAGGAATTAAACCTTTTCGGTTTTTCAACTTCCTAACAAGGCATCCTAGTTTCAAAGATATAGTGAAAGAAGTGTGATTCATAAGTGGATCTAAGGCCTCAGACCTCTCCTAATTTTGCTATAAACTCAAATCACTCAAGGCTCCTTTGAAGACTCTAAGTAAGGATAGTTTCCCGGAAATCTAGAAAAGAATAGCTGATTCCTTCTCTCTCCTCAAGAATGCTCAAACAGCTGCTCTCACAAATTCAATTGCCTCAGTTGTTCAGACAGAAAGATCTCTGTATCAATGATGGATTTTTCTAAGTTCAATTGAGGAATCCTTCTTAAAACAAAAATCAAAGATCAACTGGCTACATGAGGGGGGGATCAGAATAACTCATTCTTTTTCTGGGTAGTGGCCTCACGAAACTCCTACAACTCCATCATGGCTTTTACAGATCAGAATGGGTCTGTCATATCTGATCTAATTGAAATGGGAAAGCTCGTTGTAGACTTCTTTAAGAATGTCCTAGCTCCCACTGTTTTACCATGGATTCCCTCCTCCTCCATATTGTCATTACGAGATATCATCTCTTTCAGGTGCAGGGACGCCTCCCAAAGGCCCCTACTTGCTCAGCCTACATCAGAGGAAATTTCAAAGGTGTTATTTAAGTTAAATGAGAATAAAGCGCCGAGTCCTGATGAGTTCTCTTCTGGGTTTTTTAAAGTCACTTGGGATATTATTGGGCAAGAGCTTTCTGACAGCATAAGTAATTTTTTTCAACGGGATTTCTACCTTCGGCGGTTAATGCAACCATTCTGAATTTGGTGCCTAAGAAGTCGGGAGCTACTTCTATAAAGGATTATAAGCCTATTGCATGTTGTAATTCAATCTACAAGGTCATTTCAAAAATCCTGGTTAAAAATTAAAAACCATATTGCCCCAGGTTATCTTGCCAAATCAAATAGCTTTTGTAGAGGGCATACTTCTTATTGAAAACACCTCATAGGCTGCCGAGATTGTTCACAACTACCACAAAGAAAAGGGAGTAAAGAGAATTACAATTAAGGTTGACATAACCAAGGCTTTTGATACAGTTCGGTGGGAGTTTCTATTTTCTTGCTTAAGAGCAATCGACCTACCAGAGGTTTATGTCAGATGGTTGCTTGCTTGTGTTCAAACCGTTTTCTACTTTATAGGGTTCAATGGGGCTACGATAGGCTACTTTAAAGCTAGGGGAGGTCTAAAACAGGTAAAACCTTTGCAGGCCCGACCCGAAAGGGTTTGGTGCCTAAAGCATACATCAATTGGGAAAAAATTTTATAAAAAGGAAAAAATAAAAACAGGTTTCTACGAGGATTTGATCTCAAAATGATTACAAATGAAGAAACACAGCAACCACTAGACTACTAGGTAACTTTTGTCAAGTTGTGATGCCTTTAATTTATATGAAAAAATATGCGCCTAAAGCTAATGCTTTGCCCGCTTCATCCCAAGGTCAAGCCTGATCCTTTGTCTCCCTACATATTCTTCCTGGTTATGATCAGTCTTTCTTATGCACTAAATAAGGCGGCTGAGAATGGGACTTTTAATTATCACAAGAGGTGTGAAAGAGTCAAATTAACTCACATATGCTTCGCTGACGACCTCCTGATTTTTTGTGAGGGGTCTCTTCATTCTGTGGAGTGTATTATGTCTGTTCTCAGGGACTTTGAAAAGAAGTATGGCTTGGCTCTCAGTTTGAAAAAAAACCTGCTTCTTCTCAGGCGGTTTGTCTTCTCAGGAAATTGAATGCCTCATGCATCTCTCTCTATAAGATACCTTGGAGTGCCTCTCTGCACTAAAAGTTATCAACAGCAAACTGTGTTAATTTAATTCAAGCGGTCAAGACCAGACTCAACTCCTGGACATCTAAAATGCTATCTTATGCTAGCAGACTTCAACCGGTTGCTACAGTCATAACGGGAATTACAAATTTCTGGGCTAGTACTTTCATTCTACCAGCATAATGCATTCAAGAGATAAATTCATTATGTGGAAAATTCTTATGGAAAGGCCAAATTGAAGGAAGAGGAACTGCCAGAGTTTCATGGGATTCAGTTTGCTGTCCAAAAGATAATGGAGGATTGGGTATAAAGAACTTGGCTCTATGGAACAAAGCATGTGCCCTGAAGCTGATCTGGATCCTTTTCTTCAGGCAGAACTCAATCTGGTCCTCATGGTATATCCAAATGTAACATTGGCTACGCGTGGTCAAAGAAGCTAAAGATTGTTGGAGTTTCATGAGTGATTCGTGACCATCGGGCGAGCATATGTGAATGTGGAAACGAGTTTTGAAGCAAAAGTAAAAAGCCCGGAATGGGCCTTAGAGAGTATGGGAAGTTTGCACCTAAGCAATATCATTTTCAGTGCATCTACGACGGATATTATTCAAGCTTTGTTCAAGCCAATGGCCTGGGACACATTTCAGAGTTGATTCTTTTGACACAAGGAAAACAAGGCTAGATGATGTTCTCGGAGTTACCGCATTGCAACAGAGGAGCAATGGAAATTGCAAGTCTGGTTAGAGACAGGAGAATGCAGTCATATGTGGCATGAGAGAAGCCGGTTGCTGCTAGATGTAGAAGCCTTTTCAAGTCGGAATATGGAGGTACATGAGTGGAAATTTGAATGATGTTATTCACGGTTTTTAGTTTGCAGATTTTTTGGACTTACCTCTGTTTTGTTTTTTCAGCAGAGATGACTATGTTTTATGTCTTTTTCTACTTTCTGAATTTGAGACTTCAAACTCTCTGTTTCAAACTTTCAGAAGAATTAAAAAAAAAAACTATCATTTAGTTATGTTCATGAGTTCGTGAAATATCTAAGGTTTGTTAATTTTTGTTTGCGTTATATATATATATTTTAGCCAACAGAACTAAAAAAAGAAGAGGATAAGCATTTTCATTAATTAGTAGTATAGATAGGGGAAAAAAAATGCTGGTTTTTGTTCCAAAAACTATTAGCATTTTTCACTAATTAGTAGTTTTTGTTCCAAAAACTATTAGTCATATTTGTTCTGATCCGTGCAACGAATAAGACAGTGGGGCCACGATGATTAAAGCTGTTGGATCTACCTCAACAAGTCTACACAGATCCGTTTCTTCTAAGCTACAAACTTTGGTATCATCATCACTAAATCTTCTGTATCATCATAAGACATAAACTCTCGTGTTGTAAATGATTAAATTGTTTTATCGTTTAATAAGAGTATCACTCCGAGTATATTAAGATAAAAGCAAGCAAAACAAAAACAAAATTTTGCAAGTCTATCACTCAGTAGAATCTAACTCACAACATCCTCCTCATCTGATTCACTATCTTCTGACACTGCATCTTCATCTTCTTGTAAATCATCAGTTCCATCGACCTCGAGTTCTTTCTCATCAAAGAAATCTTTTTGAACAGGAACAGTCTTCTGTTGTTGAGAAGACATGATGCCAGCAATGGCTTTCAATGCGGCAGATGCTTGGTTGTTATCAGCAATGGCTTCCTGATCTATACCTGGCACTGTTGTTTCTGCTTCCGCTTCCGAAGCCATGTCGTCCAGCTTAGGAGGTGGGACAAAGAACGGTATGCGACCTCTTTGCCAGTCATGGAGTATCATCTTTGCTCCTGTCGTCAAATCAGGCTCTCCACCCTGAAAACAGAGTTACACATTGAAGCTATCTCTCTAAATTCACAGCCTATTAAAATAAGGAAACGAACCTTTAACAGTTTGCCAGATGCTTTGCATAACTGAAGAAGAAAGTCATGATCATCCTCCCTGTAAATAACGAAATTGGATATCATCACTTTGTCCACTTAAGTAGGCATCAAGAAGGAAAAGATGAGAGCCGTGTGTTGTTTCCACTTACCAGTCCTTTATTTTATAGGCTCTCTGCAAATGCTCCTTCTTAACACGCCTCAGGACTTCTCCGATGTGCTCAGATGCATCCTCCAGGTTTGTAACTCTTACCTATAAATATTAAAAAATTATGAGTGTAAGATAATGCACTACTTGCAGAGAACGAAAAAGGATAGAACCAAAAGACTATTGTTCAGATGAGGCAACATGATGAACCTCGAAGTTTTAAGCACAGACAAACAAGAAATATCAAAAAAAAAACAAGTACAAAAGAGTAGTCCGTGCGAGAAAAGGCTAGCAATACAAGAAACATACCACTCCCTTGAGGACGATATCGGTCTCGCTATCATGGCTCTGGTATACAACACCAGGACAATCAATCAGGAAAATCCTCTTAGTAAGAGTAATATATTGCCAAACCTTGGTCTCCCCTGGAATTGGAGCGACCTTGCAAACCTAAAGAAAAGAGAGACGAGGAACATACCCATGTAATCCAAGTTAATTCATAAATGGGCATTTCGTTAGGCAGGTACTTGATACGGAAAAAAACAGACATAAAAGTTTTTACATTTTTAGTACGCAATGTGTTGATAACAGATGATTTTCCAACATTTGGATACCCAACAAATCCCACAGATATGGCTTGCTTGTCACTTTTGAGACGAGCAAACTGCCTCAACACAGAGAGAAGCGAACCCTGGAAAGATTCAACCATCATTCAGCGACCATATTATCAAGAGAATCATAGATACTACAAAAGAAACTAAAAACAGATATCAAAAGACCAGAGACGCTCAAAGACATGTAAAATCGATAAAAGTACCTTTCCAAATGACTTGTTAACACTTGCGTGGAATGCTAGAGTTGGATATTCCTTTGATAACACTCTCAACCATCCTTTTGTAGCCCAAGCAGGCACAAGATCACACTTAAAAGCACACACACGAAAGACATACATATAGCCAAGTAAGAAACTTTAAAATACAGAACAGGTAACTGAGTTTCCAAAAGCTGAAAACAACTAACCTTGTTCAGCAACAAAATCATGTGTTTGTGCTTGTGATGCTCTTTCAAGGTTTTTTCCAAATGGTGACACCTAGTACCTTGTGGATCCCTAGCATCTAAAACCTGACACACACAAAAACCGGTAAGCCGGAAAAAAAGATGTCTCCTTCATTAACTCAAACCCTGAATCAATACATACCTGGACAACTACATCAGAGGAGTCTATGACTTTGTAAAGCTCACCCCAAATACGCTTGCTCTGTCCCTTCTCAAACATTGTATGCCTCACAAGATCTCTAAACCCATCTTCATCTTCTCCTCCTCCTCCACCAGAGGGACCTGCCCCATTCATCTCCTCGAATGCATCTTCAATATTAGACAAAAACATGTTTTAATGAACTAATGTATGCGCATCATTTCACATGCATACAAGCTACGGATTAAGAATCAATTTACCCTGAGACTCGGCTGCCTTCTTTACCAAGGCTTCGTAATCAGAAGCAACAAGCTTAGGGCGTTTCCTTTTTGTTTTCTTTCCAAAAGCATCTTGAAATGGCTCCATATCAAGCAAGTGAACTCTCGATTGCTTCACAAGATTGAAGCAAAACCAATCAAAAATCAAAAACTTCAAGACATTGATGATCTAAATTCAACAATTTATACCTTCTTGTTATCAGTCAAAAGAGACATTGGCAACTTCCTCTCCTTCAAAATCACATTATAGTTACTCGACATCCTAGTTTGCAACTCTTCCCTAAAGTATTCGAGCTCTTTCTGATTCACAACACGCGTGTTCCCTGTATCAACAAGCCAAATGCATAATGAAACGATTCAGAAATTCTCAAGAATCTGAAATCAATAAGCTTATACGTACCAAACCATCTCCGATCGGGTTGGATTCGAGTGTTGGGCAAATCCTTCGATTGGTACTCGTTGCTAAGGATTTTACCGCCGGTACTCCTCTTCGGCCTAGTGTTATACATCTTAAGACGGCGAACTGTGGCGGCGGTACGGCCATCGGTGGTTTTCTTCTTCCCATCCGTACGATTTGCGTCGAGCGAATGCTTCGGTTTACCGGAAACATTTGCTTTCTTCTCCTTCTTCACCATTCTCGTTGTGACTGGTGAGAAACGACGGAGAGGTTGAAGAATAAAGAGAGAGTATCTCGTTAGGGTTTTGTTGAATCTGTATGTGCGACTTTCCTCTTAAATTATGGGCTTTAATGGATTTCACTAAATGGGCCTGTGGGCCAATTTAACGTAGACATCCTTCTAAATCTAAGCTAATGTACTCTACTATGCACATTGATCTAATTAGGGTTAGATTTTGTTACTTTTAACTTCTTCCACGTCTCGATTAATGTAATTAGGGTTCAACATTCGGGTACAATCCGGGTTTTGAATCGGATCGGATCGGATCTAAAAGGGCATTTTGAGTATTTGTTTCTAAGTGGGTTAGATCCAACCAGATATTTACTTTTGTAGTTTAGGTTAAGATCGACTCTCATTGAATACAGATCGAGTCGGTTCCAATAGTATATAAAAGAAAATTTTGGGCATACTTGGAATCTGTATATTTCGGATAATAGATGTGTTTCGCATACTTAAATATAATCAAAATAATTTAAAATACATTAAAACTATATCTTATTATAAAAATAATTGAACATGTTTTACATGAGTATGATACGTAGACAAAATTATAGCCACAACATTTTGATATGTCGCTTTTTTAATTTACATGATGACATATGTCAATTTATATGGTAAATTTTATATATTTTTAAAACATAAGTTAACTCTTAAAAAATGCAAAACAATAAAAAATTTATTGTTATATTGAAATATTTCTTTCGGTTCTTTTATTTTACTTTTAGAATTGATTTGTTTTAATTTGTGCCAAATATTTAAAATATAAATATGAATTTTAAAAACAACAAAAAAATAAAAAAAACAGTTAATTTACAATCAAATACTTTTAAATAAATAAGAATAATACATATATCATTTATTATACCATTAGATTAAATTTGCTTTATATTTATAATTTAGGGAATATGTTTACCTGATTTTTCGATAATAGCAGATTATTTTGTAGGATTTTCTATACACGAGGTATAAAAAATAATTTTTGGTATCAAGATGTATGTCATAATTTTAAATATATACGAGTCTTTATTATATTTTTTATCAATTTCATTTCTTAGTATTAAAAAAATAGTTTTAACATATCTTACCGGGTATAACACATATCTATTCTATTTTTAAATACATCAAAAAGAATTAAAAATATACCAATAAATATGAAAATTTTTTGAAAATATGCGAGAATACTAAAAAATATTCAAAAATATCCCGAAATGGAAAGTATTCGGAAAAATTTCAAATAACTTATTTACTTAAACTTATAATTATCGTTTGGAAATTTAAATATATGGTATTTCAGATATCCATTAGGATATCGGTTCGGGTCAAATAATACATGATATTTGAACTACTCGACACTTGGTGCGATTTCGATATTAGCTATTTTGGTTTGGATTTGGTTTAACTTTTCGAGAAAGGTTCAATTTGGCTTGATTTTCCGATTTGAGATATTTTGCTCACCTTAGTTCCAATTTTAAAAGACTAGCATCGGGTGGAGTTTTATTAAGTAGAATTTTGAAAATTACTTCTTTTAAAGAATTACGACGCAAAGTTACACTATATTAGTAACTAGAGATGTTCAATATGGTATTGGTTCGATCATTGCTCTTTTTCCATTTTAGTGGTTTTCCGGTTAGTAAAATATCATTTTTATATTAAAACCCTATTTAATTTGGTTTGATCCGGTTTGCAATGTTCGATCCTCGGTTTATTTAATTTTATTCCAAAAATAATTAGTATGTGTGGTTTGAATTTTTTAACGTGGTTTGATTTTTTCATGAAAATGACAATCAGTTCGGACATAGAAAATGTTAATATCAAACTTTTAGTTTAAAATATAAATGGCTTATATTTATCTAATTTTTTCATGTTGTAAGATAATAACCACAACATTATAAAAAAAAAAAAAATACTATTATACCTAAGCAAAATATTTAAAATATAACCTTTTATCTATATTATTAAAACTAAGCCAACACTCTCGTATACGATCAAATTGATCACCCACCAAAGAAATCCTTGAGCAATCGTTCTGCCTCGCCTTCCTAACATCGAACAACGAAGCCAAATACGAGGCCTTGATAGTCGGATTGCGATTGGCAAAAGCAATAGGCGCCAGAAAAATCGCGGCCTTTTGTGATTCACAACTAGTAGCCAATCAGTTCAGTGGGGACTTCAACGCAAAGAACGAGCGAATGGATGATTACCTTTGCGTAGTTCAATCGTTGGCAGGAGAGTTCGAGGCCTTCAACTTGACCAAGATACCCTGAAACGAGAATGCACCTGCGGTTGCCCTGGCCGCCCTCGCATCTACATCTGACCACACAATCCGCCAAATGATCTCGGTTGAAAGCATCGATACACCCAACATCGAATTATCTAAAAGAGTTTGCACCATATCAGAGTTGGAACAAATGGAAAACAAAGACGAGGATCCTTCTGAGCCCCACAACGATAATAGCGAAGAGACTGCGAACGAGGACTGGCGAACGGAAATATTGTTGTATCTTGAGGATAGGGAACTGCCAAGCGACAAATGGGCGGCCCGGAGACTGAGAACCAAAGTCGCCCGATACTACCACATGGACGGAAATTTATATCGATGGAGCACCTCGAACATCCTTTTCAACTGTATCGCCGACGAAGAAATCAAGCGAATCATGCGGGAAACACACGAGGGAGCAGGAGAAAACCACTCCGCCGGAAGAGCATTAGCACTAAACATTAAAAATCACAGCTTTTACTTGCCCACGATGATGGTTGACTACGAACGGTTAGCCAGAAAATGCGAGCCCTGCCAACGACACGCCCTGATGATTCACGTCTCCACCGAACTCCTTAACGCCGCTATAGCCCCATATCCATTCATTAGATGGGCCATGGACATCGTCGAATCCCTACCCGCATCCCGCCAGAAGAAATTCATCCTCATCTTCACTGACTACTTCACTAAATGGGTCGAAGCCAAAGCTTTCAAGAAGATCACGACATTGGATGTGCAGAAGTTCATGTGGAAGTACATCATCTACCGACACGGGTTACCATACGAAATAGTAACCGACAACGGGAGTGTATTCACATCATATCTCTTCGAAGGCTTCTTCGCTCGATGGAATATCCGACTAAACAAATCAACGCCACGATACCCCCAGGGGAACGGACAAGCAGATGCTACCAATAAATGGATACTCGACGGAATAAAAAAACAACTCGAAGACAAGAAGGACGCATGAGTCGACGAATTATATGGAGTTCTCTGGTCCCATAGAACGACCCCACGTCGCGGAACTCAACGAACTCCCTTCTCGCTCGCCTACGGGATGGAGGCAATGTCACCGGCGGAAGCAAGCGTCCTCGGATTACGTAGAACAATGCTCGTTCAAAATCCTTTGATCAACGATGCAATGATTCGTGACCACCTGGCTATCATCGAAGAAGAACGCGATCAAGCCCTACTTCGAATACAAAACTATCAGCAGCAGGCGGCTCGCTACTACAACAAGAGAGTTAAAGGAAGATGATTCGAAGAGGGAGACCTAGTTTTATAAAAAGTGTTCGAGAAAACAGAAGAGAAACCAGTCTCCAAACTCAAAGCAAACTGGGAAGGCCATACCTCGTATCTAAAGTAGTACGGTCGGGCATATATGAGCTGCTCGAGATGAATGGGAAGTAAGTGCCAGACTCCTAGAACGCGATGCATCTGAAGAAGTACTACCACTAAAAAAATAGTAATAATGTACGAACTACGGGGAGGTTTGATCTCCTCGGGGTACATAGGAAACCTCTCAAGGCACAACCACATCTCTATAAAAAAAGAGAAAGAAGAGATAAAATTTTTTTTTTCATCCCTCACTATCACGAAGAAAATAAACCGTTAGAAACATTATATGGGTTCACCGCGAACCCCGTGGTCCAATTGAACCCACGACCTGTGCTCCCCATGAGCATTTTCGACTGATCACCCACAACGCTTCTTTGCGCTCAAAGGGTAAAACAGGTCTGCCCGATCCGAACGCAAGTGACCTAATTGAATCCACACCCATAAGCCGGGACACCCCCGCACCGAAATTCAGATAACAAAACAGGAAAATAAATAAAGATGCGCAAAAGTCGCATTCATAAATCAATATGTACATAACAAAAGCATGAAACGAAAAAGCCCACAAAAAGGCTAATATCTGCAACAAAAATATAAATAAAAAGAAACTGAAGAACACGAGATAGAGTTAACGGTTGGAACATGATGAAAAAGGCGAAAAAGAAGGAGTGCACTGAGGAGCAACCTAATCACCTGGCCTCGGTCCCGCCACCTCAAGCGACGATACGACATCAACCCTCGATGATAGATCAATCCTAAGTTCCTCGAGTAGATCCTCAGGCACGAGAATACCGTCGCAATCTTTGACCACAAGAAGGTACTAGTACGCCCCCTTCACTTGGCCATAATCAACTGACGCCTTCACCAGCGGCAACATTGTCTCGAATCGAGCCCTAACACCATCAGATGCGCCTAAAACCGCTCCCTCATGTCCTTACTCATCAAAGCACGCTCCTGCTCCACTCGACCGATGGCATGATGCTCGATGCGGTCCCGCTCAACCGAGAACTGATTAGCACAATATTCTAGCTTTACCTCGTACTCCCTAACTTTCGCCTCCGCTAATTCCGCAAGATGAGTCTTCTCGACGACCTCCTCGTGATAGTGCTTCAATACGTATAGTACCTTACCAGGAGCCTAGCAAATTGAACAAGCCATCAGCGAAAAATATACAAACAGAACTAAGTAACCAACAAACACTTACATCGACAGATGGCTGAAACAAATCCGCGCAAACAGCAGGGTCATCGATATAGTCCAGCGAGGCGGTAATATCCGCCCCTTCCAGCAACCTCCGATAAAGATCAGAAAACGACTCCACGCCGTCAGAAGGAGGGGTCTGGGACGAACCGACTCCAACGAGAGAAGTATCGGGCAATGAAGCAGCAGTACCCGAACCCCGGTTGCCGTCCTCTCGGACCAGTCGAGGTGACACGGTAGCAGGGACATCCTCGAGCGCTCTATCCTCAGCAATGTCCTCTACTAAAGCACCAAGCAACCGAGACAGCTCTGAGAACTCTCCATGCAGCCAAGAAAATGCCTCTAGAGACCCCAACGCCTCGCTCCTTTGAACGTTGCCCGGGCCCGATGAAGGAACATCAGCCAAAACATCTCGGAAGAACTCACCCGATGCCTCTTCCTCATCGAGGAGACGATACGAGGGAGGGGAAAGACCCTTGCCCTTCGAGATTCTCTTTGTGTTTGCAGCCACACTAGATTTCTTAGTCTTTTTCGAGGGAACCACCGCTACCTTTGCCGCCTCGACCACATACTTCGCGGGAAAGGCACGAGCCGCCGCCCTCGCTTTCTTGGAAGGCGACTCAACGACAAAAGTCCCGACCTTCCCCAGCGCAGCAACACCAGCAGACGGTGTTGCTTGATTCGAGGGCTTGCGCCTCCTCTTCCTTTTCTTCGAGGCAGCGGCCGCACTCTCCCTCATAACTCTTAACTCTTCCAACGAAGGCATACTCCACGAAGCTATCAAAAATATATAATAATAGAATAAAATAAAATAAAAATAATTAAAAAAAAGAGAGAAGAGGGGCTCTCGCTAACCTTTGTCAATGTCCCCTCTTCGAACGGGAAGGACAGACGACTCAATGTGCTTCCACCCCCATCTTAATTTCTTAAACTTCTTTACAGCACTGGCAAGTCCTTCCACCAGAGGATACACCAGAATAGCATCGACTGGACACAATACGAGTCAAGAGGATCATAAGAAATTACAAAAGGACAGAGAAGAAAATATCAAAGGAACCAAGCAACGACGCACCAGCCTCAGGAACAAGTTCCCGGAGAAAAACACGATCAAGATCGACGACAGTCAACTCAATCACCTTAATAAAGAAGTAACAGGTCCACCAGCTACCAAGGTTAATACCATCTTCCTCGAAAGGCCTCATGCCATCCTTAAAAGAGCTATAAAACGTCCTCGGAAGATGAGGATTCCTACTAATGCGAGTCCAATCCTCGAAAAACCACAACGTCATGTCAATCTGACATTCGGCAGCCACCGCAAGAGCTGCCATCATATTCCTAAACGACCTCACAGATAGCTGGGGAATGACGATACCTCGAAGTTCACAAAAAGACGTTAATAAGCGAGGAAGAGGAAGCCATATACCCGCCAGAGCAAAATACGACTCGTACAAAGCAATGTACCCCGAAGGAGCATCCCAAGGTCGTTGCCTAGGCCTGGGAATCAAAAACTCAAGGCACGGTGTCCAATTCTTCTTCCCCATAAGAGTAGCCATGTCCTCAAGCGTCATACTGCTATCCTCAAATTCATTACACCTTGGAGCTTTTGACGGGGCTCTTTTGTCGCTTGCCATCTTGTCGGACCTAGATTTTCCCTTTTTGTCAGCGACAGGTTTCGGCAGAAGTGCAGCAGCAGCCACCAGAGCCAAGTCACGGCCTTGAACTTCACCTCCTATGACCTTCACCGGACTAGAAGAAGAAGACGAAGAGGAACTCGAGGAAGAACTTGACCATGCCTCTGATCGAGGATGAGAGCGCGATTCTGTAGACATAATGAAATTGAAGGAGAAAGGGAGATGTAGGGAAAAGAAGAATCGAAAGAAGAGAATCACAAGAAAGATACGAGGAAAAATCGAAAGAAGTCAAAGACAGATAAGGGAAATAAGAAAAAAATGGCTTTTATAGGAGAGAGAAATCCCCGAGATGACCTAACAGGAAGCATCCTCAGAACGCTTCGAAAGAAATGCCAGCAACCAATCACAAGACGACAATTGAAATTTTTGCGGGACCCACGCTGTAAGGACCCACCAAATCATTCGATAAACAAGTTTATTCACAGAAGACAAGCGAAAGGTCTAACCAAATAGTGAGATCTCAAGCTGAAAGGAAGTTTAGGCGGCAAAATGAAACTTCTAAGACAAAACCCTAGACATGCGTCAACACAGAGGTCACATCCGCGTTTAAAGAGGCTATCAATGTACCAAGCCTCAATCATAACCTTCTTGATCGCCTCGTATCTCGACAATTAAACCGAGGGAGGACTAACTGTTTGAGGAGGGATTTGCACCCTCTGATCGAGTCTCGACCAATTGGATTAAGGCAAAAAATGGATAAGGCCCAAAGGAAAGAAAGGCCTACTTAGACTTAGGAGCCCGCTTACGAGCGAAATCCCGCCTCGCGAGCCATAGAGAAAGAGAAGTCCTCGAGGGATAAGACAAAAGGAGACAAAGTGACATCATTCTTTGAAGAAAGAGATATTATGCGAGACGCTGATTACAAGGAATAAGACAAGGAATATGACGGAGGCGTACGGAAAGCATGCCAAAGTCTTTTGACCATCCTGCAGGCAGCAGAAACCCATATCCGACAAATAAGACTTCTCAACAAACGCGTAGACAGGCGGCAGACCTACTTGAACGCAGATAAAGCAAATCAGACATAGTACGGAGGGACAAAGGCATGAAAGGAAAAGACAAGGCGGAAATTGGCGGGAAACAACGATGTGCAACAACGAAAGCGCCTATAAAAGGAGAAGGCTTAAAACCAAGAAAGGGATCTGATTTTCTATCTTCATACTTAGAACTTGTAACTCCGGTCTCGCTATCCACGAGGCCATCCACTTTGTTCTTGTTCGCTTCTCAAATACAACCTTCTGTCCTTCTTCCTTAATCTTCAAGTTTAATACTTTAGTTTGGTTTGAAACATCAGCCATCACTGAGGCTTTTAGGAAATTTAGTTGAGTTGCAGAGTCCAGCTCTTTAAGTTCCTTGTTAATAAGCATAGTTTCTTTTTTTAGGTTAGTGATTGATAGAAGTGTTTAAATAATGTGGCTAAAGAACTTATGCATTTATAAAGGTGTTATAAATTTATTAGAAGATATATAAGGTGCTTTTGAGTGATGAAGATGAATTTATATCTCGGACATTTAATGGTAAAGCTTGTTTTTTGGTTTTAGTGTTAAATGGTAAAAGTTTGATGGTGATAAAAATTGGAAAAATTTTGTTTCAACTTTCAGTGATCCTAATTTTCTCAAAAGCTTCATCTAATTTTGTCAAAAGCTTTTAGGTCATGTATCTCCTTTTATTGGAGATATTTTGGGAAGCAAGATGTATATCTTGCGGACCAACTATTATGGACTGTTAAGTCCGGTTACGAAGTGAAGCCCGTGGAGCCCAAACCGAAGAATATTCTAGAAATCCTAATGTGATAAGGATTAAGTT
>OVAN01006062.1:0-22099 GCA_900406275.1 Anastatica hierochuntica | reverse complement strand
TAAATGGGACACTTTACGATATGCAAAAGCATCTAAAACTTAGTCCTAAAATACGAGAATATGATAACATCATATGGATCTAAAAAAAATGTTAAAGATATTCCTCATACAAATAGACAAGACAATTTGATTTAATGACCTAAAAACCCGTGCATAGCAAGAGTACTCACCTAATCATGTGTAAAAATACTTTACAATCTCACCTTAATAATATAGGATTTAATTAATAAATTATATCAACAATAAAGGCAAATTTATTTTTAAAAATAAAGGATAGAAATATCATCGCAAATAGTGGTATTTCTAAAATTCCTTAACTAGATTTATCGTATAAATTATTCAAAATTTTCCTAAATCGTTATAATTATCTGAAATCATTTGAACATCTTAAAGTTTGAAATATACTCAAATAAATAAAATTATTGATTCAATATGTCCCACTTATTCACATGCTCTCTGATGGTACTAGATATGTTAGGTATGGGTAAAAGTCCTAAGGATACCATGGACTCTCTTTATTTTTAAAGTCTATGATTTTGTTTTCTTGTAGTAAAATCAATAGGATAAAATAGGTGGATTTTGTCTACGATAAATCTTTAACGGATTACCTAAAAAGTATAGGGTATTTGCATAATTTTTTATTTCACTCTTTTCATTTAACGACGTCGTTTTTTCATCTTCTCCAATATCGACTGGATTGAGACGGAAACCCTAACTCTAACACTGATTCGTGGTACAATGCAAAAATAAAAAATTTAAGCTTAAATCCTAACAAAGATCCTATATATGAATCCAAATAGAATTTATAAAGATCAATTGACGATAGATTTAAGATAAAGCGGTTGTATATTGATAAATTATATGTATTTGTGTGTGTATATATATATATATATATGTATGATTAAATTGTGCTGAAACTTTTTATTTCAGCAAATTGTGCTGAAACAAATAGAACAAAAAGCACTCATGGCTGAAGTTTTATTCTTTTTTTTTTGTTAATATAGTAAAGGAATTTAGGTCTTTATATAAGCGCCGGGCCAATTTTCTAGTCTTTTTTATTTTGTGGGGATGGACATATGTGTTTTAGTTTGACTTGGGAAAAATGTAATCGGAAAAAGACATAATCATGTCAAATACAATTTGGTGGAAGAATAAAAATGATGACCTATAATTACAATATCAAATGGAGATACTAATCATAGTTCTTGTCTTCTTGACCTAAGTAAATGTTTTGTTTGTCTCTTATAATTAATTATGTTACCAGCTATATAATGTTTATATATATATGTAGAATTCAGCATATACAATAGATGTGAATGTTAAATGTTGGAAGAAAGTTAGGTATAAGAGGGTACTATCATAATAACAAAGTTCAACGATCTTTTACTTACTTCATCTATCGGCTGAATACTCTTTTTTCTTTTCCTTATTATTGTTGAATGATAAAACTAAAAGTCTCATCTAATCAAAACTTAGTTTAAAGTTACTTCGAAAACGATATAATTATTTTGACTAATCTATCTGATTTGTATGTTTCTTAACAACAAAGAAGTTTGAATTATTTATTCCAGCTGCTCGGCCAGATTTTATATTACTAAAATATTTTAGAATCCAATAAACAAGTCTTGCATAATCCGAACATTCGGTTCATAACCAACAATTAATTAACCAAATTATTAAAACAAACATAGCATTAGCAGCAAGTACTCATACTCATCATCGGTACTCCACGAGCATACACAATGGCTTCCCCTTGAGTCTCTCCCTTCCCTGCAAAAAAATTTAAATTTTCACACCTCAAAAAAATTAAATGTCACACCAATATAAAAGATCTCAATTTATTACTATCGAATATACTGTATTAAATTTTTACGACAACAAACCTTTAATTCGGGTAATTCGATCACGCATGCACATTCCACAACTTCTGCTCCAACCCTCTCTGACACAAATCAATTCACAAAATGTGTAATGAATTTTCTTAAATCGGTTAGGTTTGAAATAAATATATAGCTAAAATTTTTCATATATATAGCTATATTTCATGGAATTTACCGAGCAAGTTAATGGCTGCACAGAGAGTACCACCAGTTGCAATTAGATCATCGACGATCAAAGCTCGATCTCCAGCCCCGACAGCTCCTACGTGCATCTCTAGCCGGTCATTTCCATACTCCAACTCATATTCCTCAAATATTGTTTCACCTAGTGCGCCCATGTAACCAAACACCATTTGTGACATTCAACAATATTACTACTTATATTCCTTAAGTAAGTTATATGGAAATGCATAAAAAAGATTAAGAAGAACCTGGCAGTTTCTTGGGTTTTCGAAGAGGAACGAACTTAGCTCCGATGGCTAATGCGATCGGTGGACCAAAGAGGAAACCGCGAGCTTCTATTCCTGAAATGACAACAAACGATTGTGAATTCGCAAACGTTTTGTGTCATATAGCAAAAGAGTTATTATCTAGCGCCAATCACAATTATTTTGGCTATTATTCTTTCATGTAAACACAATGGTCTATGTTGTTATTAAGCTTTTTAAACTAAACAGTCTTAGTTATCAAGAACGTTGGTGTATAAGAATATCTAAAGAATGAGTCTTTGTCCCAACAACATACCCAATAGACAGATTCTAGAGCACTAACACAAAAGATACGGTCGAATGTTACAAGTAGTGAAGATAATGTATATCCCAACAACAAACCCAATAAGATGTTAATTTATATATTAAAATAATTTAACAGAAAAAAAGATGGAATTGTAAAGTATGTTTTCTTTTTGTGAATTGTGTTCTTTAATGTACCATGTGCTATGCACATATTAACACTTCCTTTAACACGGTCTTTATGACTAACTCTAAAATAGAAACTCGTAATACAACTGTTAAAACTTTAGATTTTCGTCGAGTTTTCCACTGATAACTATAAATTTAGGGTTATAATATATACTATAAGATATATACACTATATGAAAAGTTTGCATAGTCCTTTTAGATCTGTATGGGCAAGATTCTAATTGATTTGAAAAGTAAATAAAAAAGAAAAAGGTAAAAAGGAAATGATGAAGTACTTCATCATACTTCACATTCTTACAACAGTAACAAAATAAAGTATGTGTACTTCATTACACAGAAGAAGGGAAACATAGAGAAAAAGAGAGAAGAGAAGAATTGGCCAAAACAATGATGATAGAAAAAGAAACAAAACCCAAATCAAGTTTTTTTTTGGGGGGGGCCAACTCTTTTTAAAAGGTTACATCCATCACTCAACTACCCATCTATCCAAACAATACCCACCACACACACACACACTCACATACTTTTTACCTAAGCAAGATCAACAATCATAGGCTTTTTTAAAAGTAAAAGAATATAAGAAAACTAAACTTTTTTCTTTTATGATCTAAGGATAAAGAATGATCCAAGGCAATCAATCACTCAATCACACACAAAGATTTAAGTTTCAGAAATAAGAGTCTTGTCTCGACTTAAAGTTTTATCAAATACATGATATAAACGAGAATATTTGGTTTTTTTTGCATCCACAACAGATTAAAAAGGTGCAACAAACACTCACGATTTTCCCCCAATATTATATATACTACATATTTACTGTCCATTTGCATCTTACTTTCGACTTTTGAATCATAATACATACATTAATCTAATAAATCCTATATTCAATCGAAGCAACAGATTTAAAAAATCATATATAAACGCAAAGACAACCACATAACCAAAGACAGCATTTTCTAATTTAAAACAGTCAGTTAGTCACTAAGTAGAACAGCCACTTCAAATAACCAAATTGAGCTACCTAATTCAGATATATATTTTAATTTTCCAAGTATCCTCCATCAAACTACAATGTAAAAAAGATTTTGGAATACAAAAACCACACCATAAGTAGTTCCCAAA
Organism: Anastatica hierochuntica; assembly: GCA_900406275.1. Taxonomy (NCBI): domain Eukaryota; kingdom Viridiplantae; phylum Streptophyta; class Magnoliopsida; order Brassicales; family Brassicaceae; genus Anastatica; species Anastatica hierochuntica. The sequence continues at coordinate 18,177 of OVAN01006062.1, read as the reverse complement.
AAAATACATCATAAATTAGTAGTATATATTAGGGTGAATTTGATAAATAATCATTCCAAAAAATAATTTAGATTTTAGGGATTCAAAAAATAATAATAATAATGGAGAGATTTTACAAAATTGCCCCCATTTGTGAAGAAACAGGAAAAATTAAAGAAAAAGAGGGTATGGGTGGTCATTTTTTGGGTTGACAAAAAGGTAAATAAGATTTTGTTTGTTTATCTACCTAATTATCACTATATATTATAGGATTCCACTTATCATTTAACTATAAACGTAAAAAATCCACTAGTTTATGAGGAGAAAAAATTAACTATTTGTTTTTAAATTTAATTATTTTTGGTGTTGAAAAAGAAATTCAGCGGTTAAAAAAATACACTAAATTTGCATGAATGGAAACACAGAAACAGAAATTTAGCAATGGATTTTTTCCAAAATAAAAAAGTTATGTGTATACGTCACTTAAATCGTGACCTACCCACTTTTTCTCTCCCGAAATTCTTCATTAAAAAACGAAGTTCACTCAATTAGGCTGAGCCATTAAACAAAATTACACTATATCCAATATTTAGTTAATTAACAAAAGATATTATGAATTGCAAAGAGAGTGGGAGAGAGATAATACATACCAGCAACAACTGAGATGTTCTTGTCTTTGCATCTCTCAACAAACAGATCAATTGTATCTTTGAAGGCTTTCGGATCCAACAACACTGTTGTTATGTCTTGAAACATTATTCCTGCAATTTTCTCCTTATTTTATTACCATTTTTATACATAAAATTTCTCTTATTTTTAAGTAACAATCCATTACGAAAAAACCAAAACAGATTCGAAACCAAGAAAGAATGAAAAACCCTCTAAATTCAGTACTATTGTCCGCAAAAAAAAATTATTTTAGGGAATTCATACGAAGAAAAAACTACATTTTTCTCAGGAAAACAGCCAAGAAAACATACCAGTGTCTACTACATGAGAAACAGAGCACTTGGATAACAAGAACACGAGACAAGGACAAAAAAAAAAGTTACCTTTCTTGGGAAAATCTGGAACGACACGAATCTTGGTTTTGATTCCAGTGATACGAGGATCCTCTTCACCTTTGCTTACCGACATTGTTAACGAAGAACAAGAAGATAAGAAATCAAGAGCAAGAAACGCAGAGAAATGAAATCCTCTGTTTTACTAGTTTCTCTCTCTAGTTCAAGAATTGTATGAGAGAGAAAGAGAAAGTGAAGTAGGTTGTTAATACTCTCTTTACCACTATTTATATTAATTTTTACATCAGATTCTCTGTGCTAAAATGGAGTGTGTTTAAAATCTGTCTCAGACCAATGAGAAGTTACTACACTGCACACTACTTCTGGCATCCATAACTCTACCAAAAGAAAACACAGATACTATTTTATAATCGAATCGCTTATTATCCCTTCTAATTAAATTATTTCGCTTAATGGATTGGCATTTTGTGGCTACGAAAAAACAAATCTATATTTAGCCAATCGGATCAGAACATACAACAAAAATTCTTAAAATTGTTTTAAAATATTCTGGATTGTTGTTATGAATTATTTAAAAATACTCTAGATTGTTGTTCTAAATTATTTAATTTATTGGTTACTAAACTAGTAATGAATGAAATTATATATAGTATAAAATCTTCCCAACATTTGTCTCTCCATCATAATTTTTGATGAAATTTAAAAATCTACACATTCAAAATAAGATTCTAAAGAGATATTCTTGGGAACCACATTAAATTTTTGAAAAAATCTCCTAGATTGGTTGAAAAAATCTAAGGAGATCTTATTCCATTAAAATACATATATAGGTTCCACAATATCCAAATTAAGCATTTTATATCATCTACAACAACTTAGCATAGATTCAAATTATAATCATTCTGATTTCTTGGGTTCTTTTATTTTTTTTTATAGTCAGGAAATTTAGGGTATGTGGAACTCTAGTTTCTCTTGGACAGATTTTTTTTATCTAACTTATACATAAAAATCTAATAAATTTATTTCAGTGTTTTCGGTTATAACGATTTTAATGAAATTCTGAGTTATGACAGGGAAAAACATTTTAGTGAGGTAGTTTAGATTATTAATTGAACAATACTGGATTTTGAAATCTTACCGGCACAATCTTAAATATCAAATCCAATAAAAACATAGTATTCGATAAAAAGAAACACAATGTCAATTATTGGCTGTAGGTTTTATTAATATTTATCACTGAAAATGCCTCCTAAACAGAATACAAAATGATTAAATTCTGTTTAAACATGTTTAAGACTAGTACAAGACATATCTACGTCTCACTAATAGGAATGATCGAAGCGGTTAAACGTGTCGTTCTTACATTCCATTGTCCTGATTGTCTTTTTTAATGTTAGCCCCAACAATTCTGATGTTAATTAAGATAAATACAAAAAATGCTTAAAAGACCAAATCCTCCTTTACTCGTTAAATCTCGAGAGCTATAGCATTGCTTAGAGACAAGTGGTCTATTTCATTATCTTATCTTCAAGATTAGATATTAAGAATACACTTGAACTCCTTTTTCAGTTTTTTTTATTACAAGTATTAACATAAATTCGTGGTTAGAGTTTCTTAGGTTATATTTTCTTTTAATTGAAAATAATAATAATACGCAAAAATAATATATAAAATAATATATTATTAAATGTATGTTTAATAAAAATATATCTGCACACAGCGCGGAATCGACTCTAGTTTATTTTAAAACTTTGTTTGCTAACTATTTCTATTCATTAATTTGGCACTTTAAAAAAGACCTAGCCGCACACCTCCCAGACGCACAAATCGAGGAATCTCCAGCCACCGTGTTTCTCGGCGCCGGCGGTGGCGTAAGCCACCGGCGTCGTCGCCTTTCATCTCCTTTTGTTGTCCTCGGTTACATAGTCTTCAAATTCGTAGATCTCATGCTTCAATTAGCGTTCTCTTCGTCTATTCGGCTTCAGTCAACATCTGCAGGCACCAACGACTATGGGACTGCAAATTACCTAAGGTGTGCTCTCTTTTTCGTAGTTCTCATCCTTTCAACCCTCTCAGTCCATCGACTTGGGTCCCCCTCAATTGGGATTGCTGAATTTCCTCGGCGCTTCTCTCTGGTAACAAGACATCTCAAGCAAGAATATCTCTTAAGATATGGTAATGTTTCTTCAATTTGGAGTCTTGCGACCAGATCTGATTTTAGGTGGGTCAATGTACCTGGAAATTTTCAAACTTTCGAAAGACCCATCGACTCTGTGATTACCCTCTCTTGCGGCTCAGCTCTTAAACTGACGGTGGTGGTTGACAGTGGTTGACAGTCTCGGTAAGGACTTCACATCTTTGTCGTTCCACTCTTCACCACACCTCGTAATTCTTTGGCCAGCAACTGAACAATGGCAACATAAAGGGTTGATGCTTAATTCTCGGGTACCACCCGTTGAATGGTACAACTTCCGGCACGGAGCTTTTCTACTGCCGAGAACTTTGGTTGATTTAGCTCTTGTTTCAAAGCTAATGAAATGCTCACCACTTACTCCTTTTGCACATCTCTCTGATTCTTTGAGGAGTAAGTTTGAAGGTCCACAACCTCTTCTCACGTCAACGACACATTTAGGAGGACCCAAGAAAACCGTGTTGGCTTATCACGACCCTTCCAACTTTAAGACCAGCCGGTACATTGAGCTTCAGTCACTAGTCACTGACTTTTCTCATGGGTATTTTGTCCCCGATTTGGCTCATGGAGGTAACGTTGGACCGGGTCCGAATGACTTTACAAGATAAAATCAGTTTATTGTGCTTATCATATTTTGATGAACAATACAATGGATTATGGTTCATTTGCTTTCCTCGTGTTCGATACGGTTCTATCGAACTCAGATTGTTAGATTGGTCCACTGAAGTTGATGTTTCATCACTCTTAAAGAGGGGAATTGGTGGAAGAGTCTGTCCTCTAAGGAGGAGGAAGATGAAAATGATCTCCCCCGGCCCCGGCGAGAGAAAGTTTGATATGACAATTCCAAATTGAAGAAGTCTAAGGGACAAAATACACTAAGCTCATTCGAAAATAGACAAACCAATTTCAAACGATGAGTAAGCAGAGAGATTTCACATCATGGAAACTCAAAAGTTGGGTTCACTAAGGCTGTGGGAAGCATGGAAACGTCGCAACGTGATGAAACATCAACTTCAGTGGACCAATCTAACAATCTGAGTTCGATAGAACCGTATCGAACACGAGGAAAGCAAATGAACCATAATCCATTGTATTGTTCATCAAAATATGATAAGCACAATAAACTGATTTTATCTTGTAAAGTCATTCGGACCCGGTCCAACGTTACCTCCATGAGCCAAATCGAGGACAAAATACCCATGAGAAAAGTCAGTGACTGAAGCTCAATGTACCGGCTGGTCTTAAAGTTAGAAGGGTCGTGATAAGCCAACACGATTTTCTTGGGTCCTCCTAAATGTGTCGTTGACGTAAGAAGAGGTTGTGGACCTTCAAACTTACTCCTTAAAGAATCAGAGAGATGTGCAGAAAGAGTAAGTGGTGAGCATTTCATTAGCTTTGAAACAAGAGCTAAATCACCCAAAGTTCTCGGCAGTAGAAAAGCTCCGTGCCGGAAGTTGTACCATTCAACGGGTGGTACCCGAGAATTAAGCATCAACCCTTTATGTTGCCATTGTTCAGTTGCTGGCCAAAGAATTACGAGGTGTGGTGAAGAGTGGAACGACAAAGATGTGAAGTCCTTACCGAGACTGTCAACCACCACCGTCAGTTTAAAAGCTGAGCCGCAAGAGAGGGTAATCACAGAGTCGATGGGTCTTTCGAAAGTTTGAAAATTTCCAGGTACATTGACCCACCAAAAATCAGATCTGGTCGCAAGACTCCAAATTGAAGAAACATTACCATATCTTAAGAGATATTCTTGCATAAGATGTCTTGTTACCAGAGAGAAGTGCCGAGGAAATTCAGCAATCCCAATTGAGGGGGACCCAAGCCGATGGACTGAGAGGGTTGAAAGGATGAGAACTACAAAAAAGAGAGCACACCTTAGGTAATTTGCAGTCCCATAGTCGTTGGTGCCTGCAGATGTTGACTGAAGCCGAAAAGACGAAGAGAACGCTAATTGAAGCATGAGATCTACGAATCTGAAGACTATGTAACCGAGGACAACAAAAGGAGATGAAAGGCGACGACGCCGGTGGCTTACGCCACCGCCGGCGCCGAGAAACACGGTGGCTGGAGATTCCTCGATTTGTGCGTCTGGGAGGTGTGCGGCTAGGTCTTTTTTAAAGTGCCAAGTTAATGAATAGAAATAGTTAGCAAACAAAATTTTAAAATAAACTAGAGTCGATCCCGCGCTGTGCGCAGATATATTTTTATTAAACATATATTTAATAATATATTATTTTATATATTATTTTTGCGTACTGTTATTATTTTCAATTAATATTTTTAATTAATTAACTTGATACGTGAGATTTGAGCTTTAGCGATTTGAATAACATCTATTTAGTAAATTTAGCCTTGTTAGTTAAAATTATTGCAAGCTATATTTTTATATCATAATGGTGGACTAAATACATCTCTCACCGTTTAGATCAACATATGACCCTCGATGTCTGACGTGTGGTGGCTCGCCCCCGATGTCGAACGTGACAAGGCCGCTCAACAGTTAATTCTCTTCGCACACTTCCGCAGAGCATTAATGCCCAAAAAACACGTTGGTCAACATTAAATGAGAGGAGTCTACTTCGATACAAAATAGTTAGTTTTGCGAAAATCATCATTAAAGTATGATCACTGTAGCAATCAGTCGGACGATGTTGTTCCATAAATAGTCGAAGAGATTCATTAATGAAGAGACACAGAAAAATAGAGAGAGAAAGCTAGGAAAACTCACTTGTAATCTTGAGAGAGAAAGTAACAGAGCTCTTCCTCGTCTATCAATAAAAGAAACACCTTGTACTAATATTTATCCGAAGTCTTGAATCTTTCACTTTTACGAAGCCGAGCTTAGATTTCACTAAACGAGATTTTCGACCCTCAATCAACTACTGAAAAGTCACAAAGCTCTGCGAAGTCGTTACCATCGAACCAAAGTGACGAGGCTCCGAACCTTAGTTCAACAATTAACATCTTATGTTGCATCTACCAGGAAAATCTATATATACACGAAACACCTCGAAAAATAATCGGCTATAACCACTCAGAAAACCACCACGAAAATCACGGCGTCGCCTTAAGCAAGAAGAGCAAATATATTGTGGAAAATGTAGAAAAGAAAGATGAAGAAACAAAAGAGGTTACAAAAACTTCAACGATCGCAGAGGGAGTGAAAAAGAAGAAGTGAAGGAGAAGGTGACTCTAGCGATTGTTGAGGAGGAAAAGAAGACCGAGACAAAGGAGGAAAAATTAACAAAAGTTCTTGTCGAGCGTAGAGTTCACCAAATGAGATTTTCGACCCTCAACCAACTACAAAAAAGTTACAAAGCTCTATCAACTCATTGCCACCGAACCAAAGTGACGAGGCTTCAAACCTCGGTTCAAAAATTAGCATCATATGTTGGGTCTACGAGGAAAATCTATATACATAAAAAACAGCTCAGAAAATAATCCGCTATAACCACTCCGAAAACCACCACGGAAATCACAACGTCGGCTTAAGCGAAAAAGAGCCTGCCATCCCAAATCAGTGAGGCCACGACAAGCCTACCTGTCAACGTCGCGCTGACTCCTCGAAGCTTTCTGACTATGATGGCCTCCGCCCATGGCATTACATCAACATCGCTCAAGGTCGCTTCACAACCCACAAATCATCTACCCAGACTACAACGACAGTCATGGCAGACATGGGAACCTTATTACGAACATTGTTGTCCAAGGTGGACAACATGCCCAAAAGATTGAAGCTTGCTACGAATATTTTACAACGCCGAACCAACATCTCAGGGATCATGCCCATCAACCTCGTACAACACACGATCAGTCTCCAAAACGATACTAGTGAGAGCACACTCTTCTCTCGGGTACAACCTCATACTCTCAGCTCTAATGTAGCAAAGACAGCTCAGACGCCATCTCGTCATTAAGCCTATGTCTCTCCTCCTGCCACACTCTTCTAGACTCGACAATAGAGCTCGTGCAACTTGCCAAGACTTGAGATCCTCATCAACTTTATCCAACTCCTTCAAATTCCTCCCCCTCTCCTCGTCCATTTTCGAGCTCGTCTTGGAAACTGCCTTTTCGACCCGTTCCTCAGTTACCCTTTCTGATGCCGCTAGTTCAGCCTCGACTTTGACTTGCGTTTCGTAAAACTCCCTTTCCAAGGAATCATAGCCTTCTACGATTTGATTCGTGAATTTCTGCACCTGGAAAAACATAAGCTAAAGCAATATCAGAGTAATCTTATTACACTAGAGAATAGGCAACAAATCTAACTCACCCTATAAGAAGACTTGACCATATTATGATAGTGGTCGGCGAACTCGAGGGCGTCAACGTTAGACATGTACCCTTTGAAGCACATTATATTTCAGTGAAGTTCAATGCACTCAATAACATTATTGATGAACATACTAGGCATTATTGATGAACATACCGTGGCCACAATAATTAATCTTGACAGCTTGAGGGTCCTAAAATTTCTATTCATTCCCTCTTCATGAGCGGTTCGAGCCTCCCCTACAACCACCGGATTGGGCGGAGGAAGAGGATACACCCTCAGCGCGCTTGGATCTCCTCGTATATGAAAAAAGTTTGGTGGAAACATTTCTGATCTTTGGCTTCGGGAGACCAAGTTCAGTTGTGAAACACGGTCAGAGGACATTCATAAAAATAAGAAACATTCTTCAAAACCAACGAGCCTAACCTGAAAATAGGCGATCAAGAGTCTTGTGTCGCCTAGAACAAAAAAAATCTTCGAGCCAATGCTAATGACCAAGTGCATGAAGGCGCTTAATATTCTCGTGAAACCCGAAGGAATAGCTTTGATTGGGACATACAACAACAACAAAAGAAAACAAGTCAACAAAAAGTAATACCGATAACTACAAGATCGATCTGAGTTGCTACCAGGCACAAGGTTCCAACTCATCCTATAAATTCCGTCCACTGAACCACCGAGGATCCGTGGATCCTAACAAAAAAAATATGTTGCCAATTTGACGTCTTGGTAGTCTCACCGACGACCATTTTATACCCTGATTTAAAACCCATGTAGAACATGGCCACTATGATTTGATTTCTATCGATCTAGGCCATCTCATCGAACAAATTCCGGATAACCTCAATTGCAAGTTCATTCCCATAACGAAGACTACAACTATGTTGTGAATCGCAGACAACAATAGCTGACTATGGGCAATATGGCGAGTACGGAAAAAGTTAGTAAAGTTCCTCGACAAGGGAGACCACAAACCGCAGAAAGTAAAGTATGCCTTATACAAACAAGTTCATCCCTTCAGGGAATTCCAGGATAGCTCATGATCAACGGGAATCCAGATGCCAAGCCCAACTACGTCTCCAACACAGGGAAGGACCTTCCTTAGCAAATCCCACGTCGACAACATCTTCCTAATTAGCTTCGGTGAATGAGCCTTAATATTTGAATCCTTGTTTTTCTTTTGTTGCCACAAGTCCAACGAAGATGCTGGCCATCTGAGGCGTACAGAGAAATGCCCATCAGATCCTCGCCTGACAAAGAACGCTGAAACACAAGATCACAAAGTGCGACGTTCGCTAACTCAGTTGTCGGCAGAGTCGAGCGTGACGGATCATTATTTCGTCGTGGTAAAGAAATGAGGACCATCACAAATTTCTCCAAACTAGAGTATGATGTTGACAACTCCTAACTTGAAGCTCTCCGCTCCTCGAACCCGTCATCTACCGAGGATTATCTTTAAGAAATACTAACCACATACATGACAAAGCATCAACTACAGGATCATAAGTAAAACAGCAATGAAAGAAGAAACATATTACAGACGCGACTATCGAAAAACACTAAAGGCAGAAATCTAATCCTAGAAGAGAGATACTAGAGAAGAGAGAGAACTACCTTTGCTGAGTGGAGAAAAAAGAGGAGAAGGAAGGAGATACATATAGGGAGACAAGAGGGAAGGCAACAATTCTGACGCCTATAATGCACCTCGACCTTCGCGCTTACCTAGCCCTTGCCTAGAAAGTGAAACCTATAATGCACCTCGACCTTTGCGCTTACCTAGCCCTTGCCTAGAAAGTTGCTGAGTCATTAGGGGGGTCTAACTGATAAGGGTGGGCTGAGCACACTCTTCATGTCTGACCCAGATCACTATGGCCCACCAAATAATAAGTTCATGAAGGGAGAATCTGTTGATGACAAGGTTCATGAGGAAGAGGTCTATCCGCAAAAGGCCTGAAGTTTGGTGGCTCAACCCCTGATGCGGAATTTGACAGCGCCGCTTAGCATTTAATGCCCCTTGCGCGCCTTGGCAGAGCATTAAATGCCAGAAAATGCTCTAGTCTGCTTTAAATGAGAGGAGTTTTCTTCTGATATGAAGTGGCTAGTTCGGCAAAAATCATCATTAAAGCAGGATCATTGCAGCAATCGTACAAATGAAGTTGCTCTAGAAATAGTCGAAGAAGTTCATTAATAAAGAGACACGGAAAAATAGAGAGAGAAAGCCAGAGCAATTCACTTGTAATTTTGAGAGAGAAAGTAATCGAGCTTTTCTTTGTCTATCAATAAAAAAAACACCCTTCTAATCCTTATCCAAAGTTTTGAATCTTTCACTTTTCTAAAACCGAACGTATAGTTCACTAAACGAGATTTTCGACCCTCAGTCAACCATGCAAAAGTCACAAAACTCTACCGAACCATTACCATTAAACCAAAGTGATGAGGCTTCGAACCTCAGTTCAACATTATATACAATTAAATCAACTCTCATCTTTTGCGTATGAAATTGGTTTTATGTAAAAATATCATGTTAAGTTAAATTAATTAACATTGATTTCAGAACCAATAAAATATAACTCTTTTCATTTGAACAATATATATTATCATAATTTAAAATCAGCTAGCGACACAAAACATCACTAGCACAAACCAATAGTAATGTGGATAATCCAAGAATTACCAAAACCATCTGATTTGAGAATACTCTAAAAATAAAGGATCCTTGGAGATAATTTTGTCAAAAACATAGAGATTACTACCATTCTTAATATGGAACAAGCGAACTCGGTTCTAATAAAGTTTTTATGGTGCAAATACTTCTAATAAAATCCTGAAAAGTGAAAAGATTTTACCAAATTAATATCGAATGAAGACGAATCAAAAATCACTTCAAATAAAATCCAAACCAATCTGATTGAGAAACCTTAACTAAATTGTTGTCGGACATAGCATTAGTTGATACAAAATGTCCTTGTGATACACATCACATCTGTGTTCTCAAGATATCTAACACCTCTATCCGATCCTACTGATGTTTCGACGTCTCTCTCTGGGCCTGCAGGCCACCCTGTTTAACGGTCGGGAAAGCTACATTGAGAGGCTTTAAAGAGTTGATTTACTGTCCATGCATAACACCTCATGATCTTGCCCCGTGTTTTGTCCTTACTCGCATGATTCTGCGAATCACTTCTCGGAAGGTCACTCATCCTGTTAGCGCTCTAACACAAACCCACTTAATTGTGTAGTTATCTCAGAACAAACGACTTAAAAGATAAGTACACATGGGTGACATGGGTAGTCAAATCAATCCTTTTAAACTCTCCTCACACAACACTTTATCTCCATAAACCGGGATCTCACATTCACCTCCAGTTACAGTGTGCAACGCCCTCGTTGCGCATCAGGATCGTCACCCCCAATGGTTTGAGTCTCTGACTCCACACTCATACGGGTTTGACTCTAATACCAAATTGTAACACCCCCGACCGTCCCTCCCATGTGCTCTGATGCCTCTTTCCAGGCCCGCAGACTCACTTTGTCTGGCGGATGGGGGCATTACCTCGGGGAGGCTTAAAAGATTCGATTTACTGTCCTTATAAATCACCACACGATCTTTCCTTGTGTTTTGTCTTCACTCGAACAAGTCCAAAATTCACTTTTCGGAAGGTCATCCATCCTAGTATTGCTCCAGCTCAAGCACACTTAACTGTGAAGTTCTTTCAGGACAAGCGACCAAAAAGATAAGTGCATTGTGGTGACATAAATAGTCAAATCATTTTTTTAAACTCTCTTCACAAATTACTTTGTCTCCATAAACCGGGGTTTCACAAGATAGTTCACCCGACGACATAGTCTAAAGGAGATTCAAATCCAATAAGGACTACTTCCACCAGAACCCAACCTGGCATGACTTTATAAAATCCGCAAGTGTTTAAATTGGAGTAGACTAGTCCGTCTCAAACTAATTTTAGGTCATGTTCAAAAAATATATTAATGATATATTTGATGATATAATACAGTTTTTAAATTTAGTAATCACATTTATGTATATTTATTCTTTTAAATAACTATATGCCCTAAATTTATAAATTTAATTTTAAAATTAAAGTTTTAGGTCTTAATTTATAGATATAATTTTGAAAAACTTAAAGTGATTTTAAAATAAGTGAAACATTGCTTTTTTAGGCGATTGGTTTGGCGACACAACTTTTGGTTTCCCTTTCTCTCTCCTTTGGCTGATTCTCGCCGCCGGCGGTTTGAGCGGAGTTATACTCATCGTGTAATAGCGGTTTTCACTTCCCTCCTGCACGATTGCAGATCGTTACCATGATGTCTCTCTCTTTGATTCGTGAAGAAGTGGGGTGGTTTCTCTACTCCTCTGTTAAACTTCAAAATCGACATTCTCCCCATCTGTTTTCATACAAAATCCAATCTCTCCTCTCACTGTTTCTTCTTTCTCTTCCCGCAACCACCATGACTAATGATTATCGGCGCCAAATTGATGAGTTGGAGTTGGGTATTTACGACGAACCCGTCGTGTTGCCGCCGGAAGCGGTGATGCAAGAAGCGGGAGAGAACCAGTTCGTAGTGATTGGTCGGCCGTTGATGCCGCGTAGGCAGAACATCCGCACCATCATCGCCCATCTTCCGCGACTGTGGGGTCTTGCCGGCATAGTTTATGGCCGGATCTTGGATGGGCGACGCTTCCAGTTCATCTTCCCGTCTCAAGAGTCGATGAATGCAGTTCTTAGGCGAGGGCCTTGGTCATTCGCAGATCGTATGCTCATAATGGAACGATGGTATCCATTGTTGAATCCTTTCGAGTTGAACTTCATTCCTTTTTGGGTTCAAATTCGAGGGATCCCTCTTCAGTTTCTAAACAGAGAAGTAACCTCTCTCATTGGTAGAGCCATTGTTCAGCTGCTCCAGATCGATTATGATCCCATCGTTGCGGTTCGTGTCGAGTTCGTGAGGGTGTTGATTGACTGGGACGTGTGACAACCTCTCCGATTCCGGCGTTACTTTCAATTTCTACCAGGTGTGAATACTCTGCTCCATTTAACTTATGAGCGACTAAGAGGCGTTTGCGTTTCCTGTGGTATGCTCACGCATGATTCAGGTGCTTGTCTACTCCCTAATGGTCCCCCGCCGCCTGATGATGAAGATGATGATGATGCTGACCATCACAACCAGAACGGATTTGGCGGAGCTCACCTTCTCCGTGGAAATAAACCAGCACCGATGATGCCAAGGCTTAATCTGCCATTACAAAATGGTTTTCTCTTTGTGAGGCCTCAGGTCATTGCTCCTCCCCTTGATGCTCTGCCATTAGCAATTCTGGCACCTGAACCGCTGAATATAGATCTCCCGATGGTGACTCAGACACAGCCGAATAGTCCCCTGAGTTATGCTCATACTCACAGTGATGATATGGATATGGAGGAGGTTGTGGATTCTCGGAAACGTAAACTCGAGGAAGGCGAGTCGTCTTTGGGTCAGAGGAAGAAAAAGGTCTTTCATGTGGGAGAGAGCAGTGGCACTGCCCATGATGACGAGGATGGTGAAGGTATGGTGGAGCCGAATCCACCCAAGGCGCCATGAGTACGGCCCTTTGGAATTGTCAAGGTCTAGGCGTAGACTTGACGGTTCGACGCCTCAAGGAGATAGTTCGTGTTCATCTCCCGGACATTCTATGCCTCTTCGAAACAAAGCAAGATGATGATTGTATTCGAGATCTCGCGAGTAAACTAGGCTATGATCGTTACTTCACCGTTCCACCCCGTGGACTTAGCGGAGGAATTGCTTTGTTTTGGAAGTTATCTACTTGTATTTCTGTTTCGTTTTCATCACCAAACTTGATCCATTGTAATGTTGTTTTAAATGCAAACTCCTTTTCCTATTCGTTTGTGTATGGATTTCCGGAATCTAGCATGCGGCATCAATTATGGGAGCGTTTAGAACGAATGTCAACACAATAATCGGGGCCGTGGTTACTAGCCAGAGATTTTAATGAAATTATGAGTAACGCAGAGAAGCAAGGAGGCCCGGCTCGCCCGGAATAGTTTCTCTGACTTCCGGCGTATGGTTTCAATTTGCGATCTCCATTACTTGCACAGCGTGGGTGACCGGTTTACCTGGATCGGGAAACGCCATTCCCATGATGTACGTTGTTGCCTTGACAAAGCTTTTGCGAACTCTGAATGGCTGCAACTCTTTCCTTCAGCATTGTTAGAATTTTTACCTTTTGAAGGCTCACATCACCGCTCGTTGCTCATCAATCTGGCCTTTACCCCACCAAATCACAAGGTTCAGTTTCGGTACGACGATAAGCTCATGCACCTTGAGACCTTTAAAGAAACGGTTATCCATGAATGGTCTCATGGACGAGATCATGGTCGAAACTTTGAGTCAAATCTTGCTCAGACTCGCCGTGCTATTTCCAAGTTCAAAAAGGAGCATAAACCAAATGCGGCCAATCGGATTACTTACCTCAAAGGGAAGCTTGATCGGGCTTACTCCAGCAGACGAACATCCACCTCTGAGAGACGCAACATACAAAAACAACTATGTCAAGCATACAAAGATGAAGAGTACTACTGGAAGTTAAAAAGTCGAAATCGCTGGCTACATCTTGGTGATCGCAATACAAAATATTTTTATCTCCAGACCAAGGGAAGATGATCTAAAAATCGTATCCTTGCTACGGAAGGAGACGATGGACGCATATATAGAGGGGACGATGAAATTGGCCAGGCTGCGACTTCTTACTTCTCAAACTTTTTCACTCAAGGCTCGGCCTCTCCTGACGCGATAGCCAAATCTTTTGACGGTTTCACGACCCGGGTTACGGAAGATATGAATGACAGGCTTACAACTCCTGTGTCCGAACAAGAAATTCAAGATGCTGTTTTTAGCATTGGGTCGACAAAAGCTCATGGACCGGATGGCTTCTCGGCAGCCTTCTATCAACAATTCTGGGCTGACTTAAAGGTCGACATTATAAATGAGGTACATGAATTTTTCAGGACAAATAAGATGCCTAGTCAACGCAATCATACAAATATCTGCTTAATTCCCAAAAAGGATATCCCTCTGAAGATGTCTGACTTTCGACCCATAGCACTTTGCAACGTCAGCTACAAAATTGTGTTTAAGATCCTAGTCAACGGTCTCAAGATTCATCCCAGTTCCTTAATATCAGAGAACCAGGCGGCTTTCATTCAAGATAGGAACATTATGGACAATGTGATTATTGCTCATGAGGTACTTCACGCTTTAAAAGCTCGGAAACGTTGGGCGAAATCATACATGGCTATTAAAACCAATATTACGAAGGCGTATGACAGACTAGAGTGGTCTTTTCTACGTCATACTCTGGAGGCGACGGGATTCTCAATTCAATGGATCAACTGGGTTATGTCATGTGTAGAGTCAGCTTCTTTCTCTATACTTATAAACGGATCGCCGCATGGAAATATCATTCCACAACGTGGTATACGACAAGGGGATCCTTTATCCCCTTACATGTTCATTTTATGCACTGAAGTCCTAACCCATATGCTATCTCTGAGTGCAGCTCGGAACAAACTAAAAGGCATTAAATTGTGCAATACTGGTCCTACGATCCATAATCTCATGTTTGCTGACGACGTTTTGTTCTTTTGTCATGCACATCCAAAATCTTGCAAAACCATCATGGACACACTGCGTCTTTATGAGCAAGTATCTGGCCAAGCTGTCAATCTCAATAAATCTGCTATCACCTTTGGATCCAAGGTACCTGCGCGCAACAAGACTAAGTTACGACATATTCTCGGCATTCACAACAATGGGGGTAACGGGAAATACCTTGGTCTACCAGAGCAGGTGGGACATAAGAAGAAGGATATATTTAAATATATTGTTGAAAAGGTGCAACAACGAACAAGCAAATGGACTTCCAAGTTCTTATCAGAAGCGAGAAAGGAGATTCTAGTCAGAACAGTAGCACTGGCCATGCCTGTATACACGATGAATTGCTTTAAGCTACCTAGAGGAATATGTGATGAAATTGAAACCACCTTAGATAACTTTTGGTGGAGCAAAGGTCCAGAAAAGAAAGGTATGCATTGGTTCGCCTGGGAACGGCTAGGTCTACCTAAATCTGAGGGCGGTCTAGGGTTTCGCGATCTGGAGAAGTTCAATTTAGCAATGCTTGGTAAACAAGTTTGGAGAATCTTACACCAACCTTGTAGCTTGGTAGCGCGGGTTCTGAGGGCAAGATACCATTCAGATACCTCAATCATGAAGGCGAATATTGGCTCCAAACCGTCCTTTGTATGGAGATCTCTTCTGGAGGGGCGTGACTTGGTGAAGCTAGGGATGAGGGTACTAATTGGTAATGGTGAAAATACCTCAGTTTGGGAGGATAACTCGATACCCGGACTACCCCCAAGACCAGCTCAACGAAAAGTGGGATGCGAGGAAACAGTCACACGAGTATCATAATTATTCATACCTGGACAAATGAGATGGGATCACGACAAGATAAATGCTCTAATGGAACCAGGTGATGTCGCAGCAATTACCGCACTCCGGTTGAGCTCCACGCCGAGTGTTGATCTCACAGGATGGTCCTACACCGATGATGGTATTTATATTGTTCAATCTGCGTACAAGTTGGCCACTCGTCTTGAAGCAGGCCTCGTCTTGCCTATTCCAGGTAATATTGAATTGAAACGGAAGATATGGACCACCTCAATCTCTCCAAAACTCAAACACTTCTTATGGTGTATGCTCTCTGGATCACTTTCGGTGGGTTCAACATTAAAACACCGCCATATCTCCCGGGATACGATTTGTAAGAGGTGCTGGCAGCATGAGGAGCCCTATGATCATCTATTTTTTACATGTGAGTATGCGTACGCCTTTTGGTGTGGTTTTCAATTGCTCAACCCGACGGTGTTAAACACCTCCATGAGCTTTGACAATAAACTTGGAGCAATGCTAAGTGACCTACACAATGAGTTGATCCCAATATTTGCACGACATCTACCGATTTGGGGCCTTTGGCGGCTTTGGAAAAGCAGAAATCTCTTGGTTTATCAACAAAAGGCTAGTACTTGGGAAGATGATTTGAGACTAGCCATTCAAGATACCGTAGAGATTCTAGTTAACTCCGGGAACGGTGTAGACGCAAACCCAGCAAGTCGACGTAAAAGTCATTGGAAGGTACCGATGTTTGGCTTTGTCAAATGTAACTTTGATGCAAGTCTGTCCAATTATCAAAGAGGCACGACAGGGTGGGTAGTGAGGGACCCAAAAGGAAACCATATGATTTCAGGGCATGCAAGAGGATTCTCTTGTGCTAACTCCCTTGAAGCGGAACTTCAGGCCCTGCTTATCTCTTTACAACAGCTATGGTGTAGAGGGTTTCGGCGTGTTATTTTTGAAGAAGACAATTTGCAGGCAATTCAAATACTACTGGGCAAAAAACGATGTTTCCAGCACCAAAATCTCCTTAGAGACATTGAGACATGGAAGTCGAAGTTTGAAGACACCGCGTTTGTTTGGGTCAACAGAGAGGCAAATCGAGCGGCAGACTGTCTTGCTAAATTACTTCTTCCAGCATCTATTGACTTTGAATCTTTTTCTATTTCTCCAAAATGTATAACTCACGTACTCACTGAAGATCTAGTTTAATAAAAGGGAGACTTACAAAAATACACCTTTGTATTGTCTGTTTTTCAAAAATACCCCTGCTTGAAAAAATTTTATTTTTACACCTCCCTTTTCAATGAAAAAGACCATTATACCCTTAAACTAAAAGAAACCCTAAACGTTAAACCCTAAACCCTAAACCATAATTCCTAAACTTTAAACCCTAATAGCTAAACCCTAAACCCTAATCACTAAACCTTAAACCCTAAACCCTAAACTCTAATATTTGAGGTGTATATTTGAGAACTATTAAAAGACAAGTGTAAATGTAAAATTTATTTTCCTTTTAAGTGTATTTCTGTAAATTAATCTTAATAAAATCACCAAGTTAAAGACAAAAAAAAAGAAAAGAATTTTTACTTTTTTGAATCTGGACCATGTTCGATCCCTCTACTCGCACATGCTAAAACTAAAAGACGGCTCTGTGTCTATTTACATATCAATTCATACCTTAACTGAACCGAATATACTTCTAAACATTTAGATTTTATATGTAGTATCGAAAGTACTATTTCAATTGCTTGCGTATATTGCAAGGAGGTTCATGAAGAAACTCATGATCAAACTAAGGGTTCCAACGGATCCATAACACAGGGATACATCCAATACTTTCAAAATACAAAGGCGATATGACTTTGATCAATACTTGGCCTTTCACACTTGGGTATTTATAGTGACAGGTCAATAGGGTGTGTTGGGTTAATTCGAAAGATGCGCATGCTACGATTTCGATTTGGACACATATGGTAATATTTTCCATTTTTTTAAAAAAAGACGTCGACTATATTGAAGTTTCAAAGAATATAAGGTGACTGGTTAACAAATATTTCTTTTCATGTTACGGATACGTTGAAACAATTTTCATTTTTTTAATTAATCTGCTCTGCGTAACATTTTTACTCATGATACTTACCGAAAGAAAAAGACATTTATACATGGGAGACTTATAAAAATACACCTTTGTCTTGTCTGTTTTTCAAAAATACCCCTGCTTGAAATTTTTTTATTTTTACACC
>OVAN01006061.1:0-22100 GCA_900406275.1 Anastatica hierochuntica | reverse complement strand
TACTAACTGTACACTTGCAGTGATTTCTTGGGTGAAAACCTGAGCCATCAACTTCACATAGAATCGCCAATCATCTACGTGCACCATCGTCATGAAATTTGCATAATGTTCACGAACCGCCAACAAATATTCAACTCCCCAGCTATGACATGTTGTAAGACTCAGAGCATCTTCACGCCTTTTCCAAAACCACCTTCCTAACTTCTGCTGTATAAACTCGAGAAGAAAAGATATGGGAAATCCTTTTATAACCTACAAGGTCGAGTTGAGAGATTCAGCGATATTGTTGGTTTTGATGTTGTACATGTCACCTGGGAAGTGAACCCGTGACCAAATCTTCACATCCGCGTTCTCCAAATATGCCGCAAGTTCGGGATGAAAATGTCGTAGGTTGTCCATGTATCGGTTAAATTCGAGAAATGCATACGCATACGCAACACCTTTCACAAAATACATTAGGTTCTTCCCCTTAAACTTCGTCACTGTGTTACTCTGTAGATGAAAATAACATATCTCTCGTGTTGCTAAAGTTAAAACCGTATCACATGCATTCTTGATTGAAGCATGTTTGTCTTAAACTATAACCAAAGGGTATTGATCTAAGATACATTCATGCAATTTGGTAAAAAAATCGTTTCCATTAAGCATCATTCTCGGAGTCTACAATTCCAAAAGCTAACAAAAATAACAGAAAATTATCGTCTTGTGCGGTTGTGACGAGTTAAACGCCTTCGTACTTCCTAGTAAGGTAAGTTCCATCAACCACTATAACCCGCCTCATTTATTGAAAACCAACTATTGAAACTCCAACAGCTAGAAAGAGATACTTGAATCTATTCTCTAATCAATTTCAAGACCAATAACGGATCCTGATTAGCTTTTTGTAGCAAGTGAAAATATGAAGGCAAGTTATGATATCCATCTTATGTGGTTCCCCTCATCATCTTCATCACGATCCCCGTCGGAATCATCATAATTATCAACATCCATCTCTGATCAACTCGGGACACATAAACATACAATGTGCATTTTACTTATCTCGATCAAACTCTGAACTTGTCTATCACTTATGATATACATCAGAGGGGTGGGTATCTATAGTCATTTGTCGCAACATTGAATCCGGTAAAGACTAAGATAACTCAACCAACTCGGATTTCTTGTCGATCTTGTAATCATCTAGTGCCATTTTAACAAGTTCACCATGTGTACAACTACCACTCAAAAAAAAATTGGGTGAAGTCTAAAAATGTTATCAAATTGACTAACCAAACATGAAAAATACATACTTCAATCATTATAAAACAAAAAGATGTCAAACTATTACAAAAACAAAATAAATAGCTAACACACATGGTAGAATAAGACAATTAAAGAAAAACATCATAAAAATGCTAAAAATACGATTTTAATTTTTTTTTATTAAATCAGACTTCGGATGAAGTATGCTATTCAAAGGCAAGTAGACTTGGTCACGAAGTCTAAAATATTATCTCAATGGCTAATCAACATGAAAAATACAAACTCCATAATTATAAAACAAAAAGATGTCAAACTTGTACAGAAGCAAAACCAATAGCTAACAAATATGGAAGAACAAGAAAATACAAAAAAAATATTATCCAAATGCTAAAAACACGATTTCAAAAAATTTATTAAATCGAATTTCGTGAAGTTTGCTCATCAACGGCAAGTAAAATTGGTCACGAAGGCTGCTTCAAAAATGGAAGTAGACTTCACGCTGAACTTATATGTAGACAACGTATGAAGTCTACACGGAGTAAACTTCACATGAAGTCTGAAATATGGGTTAGTTCTACAATTGTCCATTTATTTGAGTAGACTTCATTTGAAGTCTGCTATAAAATGAGGTTATTTTTGTAGTTGACCAAAATTTTGACTTTTTGAGCAAACTTCGTTTGAAGTCTGAAAATGTTAATTTTGTAGTTGACAAAAAATATTAACTTTTGAGCAGACTATTTAGAGAAGTCTGAAATTCGCACACTTCAGGTGAAGTATGTGAGTTTTTTAGGCTTCTCTCGAAAATTTGCATTGGTTAGTTTTCTAATATTAAATGGTTTACCTACAATTAGTTTGACTTGGCAATTGTAGTTATAAAAAACCAACAATTTTTTTAAGAGTATATTGTAATTTATTTGGTTTTGAAAAGATCAATGGTAATAATATTATTAGAGGCGACTATCTTGGGTTATTAGTTTTTTTTACTTGATTATTATGGTATTCTAGTAATAAAAAGATTATATGTTATACTAGTTATTATAGAGAAAATTAGACTCATTTTAGATAATTTCAATTAAAATATGTTTTCTGTTTCAAACGAATCTTTAAAAAATCAATGGAAATGAATGCAAAATGTATGAAATAATTTATTTAGTTAATTCATTACTCCTTCCGTTCCAGAAAGATTGATTTTTTGAAGTTTTCACACAAATTAAGAAACAATAAAGATTGTTTTTACCCAACTTATCTCACACCGTCTTGATGTGAAAACAAATCAGAAGAAGGACTGAGTAGTCAAAACATAAATAAAATAAAACTAAAAGAAAAGAAAATAAAAGACTTATCTCGAACCGTTGTGTCTTATTAAATGTTTTCGGGACAAGGAGCGGTCGATCCATAGGCAAGGATCATTCGATCCTTGTCCTAATGGAAAAATTGCACAGACGTTTTAAAGACAGAGATCACCCGGTCTATAGATAAGGATCAGTTGATCCTTGTCCATTTGGAAATTTTTTCACTTGTTTCCTTTTTGCCGCATCCGTGAGTCTGAAACCCACAAAAACTAAAACGAAAAATGAAAGATACCAAAAATCCTCAGTAAAAGAAAAAACTTAACCAATGTGTTGCCTTTCACTTATCGCTTGTTTATTGTCATGAGCCTAACTTCAGTGTGGTCTAGGAATTAGTCAAAGAGGGCCTGAGAACTTGCTCCAAAACAAGCACTATCGTCGAACATCACCAGCTTAATAATATTGTTCATCAATCCCTTCATAGCAGCTTAACCCTTCTCTTTAAACTTGGATGTTAAAATGGCTCTGACTTTGAAGAATGGTTTAAACTTCCCACTACGCTTAACCTCATACTCAATCGCCCTTCCATCACATCTTTTGTGGACCAAAGTCAAGTCATGACCCTCCATAGACTTACGCTCTTTCTTCTTCTTTTTCTCAATGAGATTTCCCACAAAATTATGATTATCTCCATCCAAGACTTCTTTGACACCATTCTTTCTAGCAATCTCGGTTGCATCTTCACTCAGAAAACCATACTCGATCTCAATTTGTGCTAAGGCAATACAGAGTGGATCTCAATGTACAACTCCTCTACGAATCACGTCTGTCAAAAGCGTCCACCCAAAAATTATGGTAATCAATTGTGAGCTTATTCTTTGACTTCTCAATGTTGAAAGACCTATTCAACTTCCCAAGATTCAGTTTAATCTGATTATTTTGCACATCTATCATTGTTTTAGCAGTGAAATAGAAAGGTCTACCCAAGAGTATGGGATCCTTGGGTTCCTCTTCGAACTCCAAGACTACAAAATAAGTGTACGCGTAGCCTTCTACAACACTGATGGGGATATTTTTAAAGAATACCAATTGGTCATCGAATCGATCTATTTGCAAATACCGAAGACATCCCGGAAGGCTTGTAGTCAACCACGTCCAGCCTTCACGATACGGACAACTGTATGACACTGACTCCATATCCAGAATCACGAAAACATCTACCAAAGGTAAGGGATCCAATACGACATGGCAAAATAAATGGTCCCACGTCTTCTCGCTTCTCAGCGCGACGTTTTGAAGAACCGCGTTACACTCAACAATGAGCAAAAAGACTCCCATCTCCATAGTCAGCTTTGAAAGAATCTCGTTCATGTACCTCTTAAAAGATGGTACCATCTTGACTGCCTATACAAAATGCAACCGAACATTTAATTCACCAACAAGATTCTTCAGCTTCTCGTACTCTCGTTCCTTGATTTTTTATTCAAGTCTAGCTAGGTATGGAGGCTTATGATCATAAGGGGGAGGGGATACATACTCGTCTTGAGCCTTAGTTTCGGCACTTAAACTTGGATTGCCAAGTTTGGACATGGGTCGGTTGATCCTTGTCTGCACCAGTCGAGTCCTGAACCAAGTTTTCAGTTCGCAATGTAATTGCATTTTAATACACTTTTGGATTTTTCTCCGCTTTCCCTGGTAAGGTTCCTAGTGGTGCTCTATTCCCAACAGAAATCTGAGCAACTTGTGCCTCCAACAACCTCAAATGAGTGCTCAATGTTTTGAACTTCCCAATGATATCATTATACATGCTATCAAAGTTTTGATTGATATATGCAACTCTCTTTGTCTGACTTTCCAACAGTTGCTTCATCATTTGCTTCAACTCATCATCTTGGGAAGATGAAGATGTAGTTCCCTGATTCTAATTTTAATACCTGGATTGGTTTTTGTTCTGAAATTCCCATATTTCTTGTAATAAAAGCCACTATTACCGAAGTTATTTCCCTGAGTTTGATTCATATTCTGATACCCCAAATTAAAGACACTTTGGTTCTGCCCAAAAGGTTTATTATGAAACTGTTTATGTTGGTTGAAACCTATGTTCATGTAGTTTTTCTGGCCTCCAATGTAATTCAAATCAGCTTGATTATCATTGAACTCCTCAACAACAAACTCTTGATACATCTGTCTAAGTTTCTGCTCTTGGAACATCTTCCCATCATTTATTTCCCCAACGTAGTGTACTGCATTCTAATATCTTCTTATTAAATAATCAAGCTTTGACTACAAATCATCAATCCTTTTAGCATCTACAATAGAGCTTCTTCTACCACGATCAATATCAGACATGCGATTTGCCTGACTGGCACATGTTCTCGATCAGAGTGTAAGCTTTCTCCTCCGTCTTGGTCATAAAGTCACCATTTCTATCAGTGTCTGTAGCGTTTTAGAACTTCTCATCCACTCCATTGTAGAAGATATTCAACAAATTCATGTCGGTATACCCGTGGTGTGAACAATCAACTGTGTATTGTCTGAATATTTCCCAGGCTTCATATAAGCTCTCGATTGCAATCTATCGAAAACCTGCAATCTTTTTTCTCAAGAAAGTAGACCTGGACTTGGCGAAGAAGTGTCTCAAAAAACACAGTCTTAGTCTCTTCCCAGGTGGTGGGAGATCCATGTGTGAGAGAGATTAGCCATCTAGTTGCTTTATCCGTCAGAGAAAAAAAGGAAAAGTCTGCATTTCAGGGAATCTTCAGGCACTCCATTGCATCAAATGGTGTTTGATATGGCTTTAAATCTCTCCATGTGGTGCATTGGGTTTTCTATTGGTAAGCCATGAAACTATTTTTGTTGCACCAAGTTTATGAGACCAGTCTTGATCTCAAAGTCTCTCCTCTCAATTGCAGGTGGATGAATCCTAGCTTGATATGCATAAAAAACCTCAAGAGTGTCGTAATGTGCTAGAGTTAGCCTAGGTAAAGGTTGTAGCAAATTTTTTAGATCACTTACAAAGCAAGGAGAGGTAAACCAATTTGTAGAACAAAACTTTTTTGAGAAATAGCTTACAACATGATTATGCAGACCCTCATCAGTGGACATCTTCCTACCAACATCATCTCTAAGAAAAAAAAATGATTCTAAGATAGTCTTTGAGTAGCAGCCTTGTAAAAATAGTGTTTATTTCTCATAGATGCAACCATTTAACTTTTGATTTTTGTCTATAAAACTTCTCATATACCTTCTTTAGCGCGTTTAGGTAAGTTCTTGTAACCTGTAAATCTCTGGTCAAATCTAGAGTTGGATTAGTGAGTAATCTCCTTTGAAAATTTTCTAAAACCTGAGCTTGCTCCTATATCGTCTTCAAAATCCCCCTGAGATGAGTTCTATAAAGCTTTTAATTGTTAGCTTTAACATTTTGAGATCTCTCTGAAGCTTGAACTGAGAAGAACCTCGCAGATGAACCGATTCCCAAACTATTTTCACATATTCAGAGTAGCTTGGGTGGTCCATTAAGTGGTTGAAGAAGTTAATTGGCTTGTAGTTGCGACTGGGCAAGGAATGAACATAAAATAGCAAAAACAAATGGTCTGTTTCCTGAGATTTTAAGGGCTTAGAGTATGGATCCAAGAATCTTCTCACCCACTCATCATTCACGAACACATGATCTATATGCTTTGAAGTAGGATTATCCTTTTGATTATTCCACCATGAGTAAAGCATATCCTTGGAGGAAATTTAAAGAACTGAGCATCTTGAAGAGAAAAGGTGAAATCATCTATATTGTCGTGTCCATATCTTAAAGTAGGTGTGCAAGAATTCTACAATGTTCTTAGAATTTGATTAAAGTCACCTAAGCACATCTAGGGAGAGCAACTCAGAGGTGAGTTGTCTCTCAGCTCCTTCGATCCCTACCATAGTTGTGCTCTTGATCTACATGGGTATGTCCATCTACAAAAAGGTTGTTGTTATTCAAATTTTCAGCTGTCAAGTAAAAGTCAACAAGTCACCATCTGAGCAGATTCCTTATACTAAACCATCACAACTCTAGGATTCCAAACAACCATTATTTTAGCATATATGTAAGACTGGAAATTTACAAAATGTTTTAAGCCAAAGTTATTGCTCTCTCCACTCTCCTTAATTTTATAGGATGTATATGAGTCTTCAAAAATGCAGCAAAATGAGGTATTTTACGACAAATAAATCCTTTTTCTTATCTTGTCTTGAGTCACTATTTGGTCGTCTTACATTCTACACAAAAAACATAATGATGGAGACTAAATTGAGTTTAAGGCCGTCCGGCCACTCTTCTTGTGAGATACCAAGAGGAAGTCGTTATTATTGTCTTGTTCCCCACTCTCTGAAAGAGGTACACGAGCTGAGGTTTGTTCTGAAGTTGATACAATGTCTTTATACACACAAACTAAGTGAAACTATTGTGAGTTAGCCTTTCTTGCATCAGCCTCAGAGACTTCACCCTAAAGAGACAGATTCATGATAACCTCTAGAAAGCCTACGAATTTGGATAATTCAGGTCGACTCGAATCGGGTAATCGGATACCTGGGTTATTTGAAAATAAAAAATGTCGAATTGAATCGAAATAATATTCGATCGGTTCCGATCTCATATTAACTGAATTTTCAAACTTTTTTCGAATTGAACTGAATTTGATGAAACAAATAAAAAATGTCCAAAAATTGAAGTTTTTTCGGTTCAATTACCCAAAAAAACCGAAAAACAACGATTCAAATTACCCGATACATATGTTGTTATTTTTGTGTTACAAAATACAAATTACAAGACTACAAGTGTATCAAACAAAAATAATGGAAGAATGATGAACTAAAAATCAAATATAAACCAATAAAAAATATATGGAACCGATGTATTTCATCTCGGTCTCAATATGATACAACTTAAAACCTAATATACTTAAAAGATACGAGCCTGAAGTTCAATCCAAAAGCAAAAGAGAACAATCCAAAAGCTAAGCCAATAAATTGTTTATGACATAACATTATCTGTCTCACATTCAATCGAAGTAAAAACCCACCTCTAACTTTGAGTTGAAACGGATAAAAGTTGTTCTTCAAACTTCTTCTTATATCTTCAAAGAAAAAAGTCTTTCCCAAAAGCCTTTTATTCACCTTAAAATTCTGCAGTACGATGTAAAAACATGTGAGAAAGTTAAAGTGTTAACGGTAAGTATCGATATATCATAGTAGAAATCAAAATTTAAAATTTTAATTCATAGAAAGGAGATAGACAAACTAAATATTCTGGTTGCAGTGACCATCTTGGTTGATTCTGAAGATTTAAAAAATATAAAGAAAAATCACTAGATATACATAAATGGATATAAGAAATAATGATCAAGTGAGAAAACAAGTAATAATAAACCTAAAGAGTCATAGAACTCAAGTTGTCTAAAAATATGAACTAAGATTGCAAATTTTTTCAGTTTAAATGTTATTCGTCCGGTATTGGTGTGTAAATCAAAACCTCAATCATGTAAAGAGTTAGACAACTACGATAAGAATATAAAAATTATATGTCACTCGTACTAAATGTATATTTATAAACAACATATGACACTTGAATGGAAAGCACATCTCTAGTCATAGGCGCAAAGCTGAGAGAACAAAAAGAAAGAGGAGGTCACGCTCTCCGACAGTGGCGAGTCTAGAATGAAATTTGATCGCCTAAATTTTCGCGAGATAATTTTTTTCGTAATCAATATTTTGCATATAAATTCCAAAAATAATTTATAAAAGTAAAAATTTGGACTCTTTCTCGATTGGTGCATGTCATCTTTATGCAGGGCTTCGATAATCTTCTTTGTATCATTCCAATTTTATCGAATTTAATGAAGGTACGAATTAATGTCGATAAAACCATCGAATAAATTATGTTAGACCGTAGAAAGTTTATATGGTTCAAATGGTAGAATTTTATGCAGCATTCTACTAACAGTATATGAATTTTCTTTTATATGAACCTAAAATCGTTACCAAATAATTATATAAAAATAAAAATTTAAAATGATTAGAACTATAGAATATTAGTTAAAGAAGTTTCTTGAGGTGGACGAGTAAAACAAGAGACCATTTGGTGGGATGCTGCACGAGAATGTGGTCCACTTCTTATGAAATATATCCTCCTCTCTTCATCGCTATATCAAAATAATGATTCCTTTATTCCAACAAACAAAATTTTTTATCGTAATATTATCCTTAGCTTAAGTCATCCATTTCAGATATTTTGAAATTTTCAGTTTTTCTATGGAATTCACAAAAAAGTTATTACCTCGTTCCCATTAATTTTCAAATTCTTTTAAATAGGTTTTTGTTTTTGTTTTATAATAATTCATTACTTTTTAAAAATAAGTAACATATCTTTTTCAAATAAATTAAATTATGAAATCTAAAATAATTTCCATTTATTTGTAAGATTTTTATTTTCTTATTTTTTTGCTAAATTGTTGTTTAGTAATTGTTTTCATTTTTTAACATGATCAATTCATTAAAGATATTTTTATAATTTAGTCAACTAATTCATTAGTAGTAATTTTATATTTAGCTATTCTAACTTTGAATCTGAATCAAAATCACTTCACAAAGAATAACTAAGATTTTTCTTTTATTTCCCTATTGTCTTGGTGTACAATCTCTATTTACAAAGACTCATCTCCTATATTTTCATGTCTTTCTCTATATTGATTAAACTAAGATGACTCGATGACTTTCGTCTCCTTCTTTGTGTTTAATGTGATACTGAGTTTTTAATTAAATGGTTCTTTTTCATTTATCAAACATATATGTACACTAAAATGTAGATGCGTTTAAAGATGTAATTCGATAACTAAAGCTTTATAAAGCAATTAAAAATGAAATATTAGTTTCAGTTCAAAGAAAAACAAACAACACTAAAATTATTGTGATACTCGGGTTTATGAAAAAATGGAAATGTGTACAGAGAGTTTAAAATGTTGATTTGATTATCTATATATATTATCAACATTCACTTATTTTTCGGTCATTTTTTCTGAGAAAACTCCTCAACTAAGCATGCTTATGCTGGAGTATGAGTAGGAAGGGTGTCTATCGAGAAGTGATTTTGTATCGTGCAAGTGAGGACAAAACATATAGAAAAACTGTGTAGTAATTTGCAGGGACAAGAACAACTCTTTAAAGCCTTTTGGAGTAGTGCTCGTAACTGTCAGATAAGGTGGGCCTACATGCCTAGCGAGAGGTAGTCGGGAGCACGTGAGAGGGACGGACGAAGTGTCACAATTTGGTATCAGAACCAAAACCAAATGTGTGTGGAGTCACGAAGGCTCACACTATATGTGATGACGATCTTGTTGCGCTTTGTAATTGAGGGTGAATGTCATATCCCGATTAATGGAGAAATGGGAGTGTGTGAAGAGAGCATATAAGAATAGATTTCTATCTATATCACCAAAGTGTAATTAACTTTTCGGTCACTTGTTCTTATAGAACTCTATAGTTAAGTGGGTTTGTGTTGGAGTAGGACTAGGATGGGTGTGAAGAAACATGAGTGTAGAGAACTATATTTAACACGGTAAACCTTTCTTCAAAACTTTTGTATTAGATATCTCTTAAACAAGTCTTACAGAGTCTTTGCTTAATCAGATTCAGTCGACTTGCTACAGCTTAGTAGTAGAGATTGATCATTACCTAATTTGCCCAATCCTTACTAGGAACAAAATTTGCTATCTCTTTCTTTACTCACCAATCAAGAACTCTCTTGCACTCTTTTATGAACAAACATTCTCTTTATTTCTTCTTGAAAGCTCGACCTACTTTGTAAACCACCTTGTTTCTTAAATAATCTTTTTCACATATCTCACTTCTTGGAATATTTGTGTATCTCCAAGATATCTTACGATCTTCTTGTTTTCCATATTGTATCCTTTCTTTTCAAAGTTTAGATTTGACAGCTCACAACCAGCATTGGTCCCACATTAACATTAATTCCCCTTTTGAGCAATTATGGACACTCTAATCTTGTTCTATTGACTACATTTCTTAGAATTTCATGTTTTTACAAACTCATTATTTTTATGTGGCTATGTCGATCCAAGTACCTAAAATAAATCATCAAACCACCCAGACACAAGAGAAAAAATTCGCAATAACATACACATGAATGCTTTTGATGTTACTCTGCACCTGATTAGCTCATAATGAGTTTTATAGTACATAACAAATTATAAAACTTTACTCTCGATATAAGGTTCATGAAACAAAAAGCAAAATCAATTGGAAACAACACAACACAGACAACCCACAGAAACATTGATTCTCTTCAGCTCATCTCTTCATTATTTGCAGCACCATTCTATTCACTATGAGCCAGCACATCGAGTGTTTGAAGCACAATATACTCCCTGTGCGTGGATGCGCATACACATAAAAACATATAAGGAAGAACATAACATAATATTATGCATAGAGCAACTAACCATTTGGTTCATATTACTTATATCAGAATATAGTGACAAAGGTGCCAGTTTCTCTTCTTCATTTGACCCACTAGCACTCTTATCGAGAGATATTCGTTTTTGAAATGTTTATTTCTTATATTTTTGAATGTTGAAATAGCTCTCTGAAAATGTAATAGCTGGTAAATGAAATTGGGAAACGGAAGTAGAGTGCCCACTAAGTCTGAATTCTTGGAAATTTCCGTGACTTACTGATATACAAACCGACCAAAGTTGAAAGTTATCTTGTTGGCGATCATGTGAAGAAACTTAGCTTGAATCCGAGTTATGGTGGGGTGCTTATTGTTGCAATCCAATTGCTATAACAAAATTTTTGTACAAAAATTTCATAGTGAGAGCCACATGCTTTGATTATAAATCCTCCTACATGTCCATTCTTCCTTTAGAGAAAAGCGAAATTGCATCCAATAGTGGTTTGTCCAAATATATCTCAGAATCCCTCCGTGATATATCAGTCAGTGTGAGATACATAAGAATCATAACATTAAAAGTAAATCATACGTCTACCCTCGCACATGCACCATTGTTCAAACGGCGGCATCATGCTCATAATCAGCCATATTGATGTAGAATTCCCAAACCACACATTGCACATATCTACCACTATATGTATCAATCTACCATGCTTAATTAACTCTCTTTCCCCTTGCATGTCAGACACACCCAATGATAGACATTTATAGTCAAGAAAGTGTTGTTCCTTGAAGACACGTTGTAAAGATTGATTCCTCTTCAAGTAAGGAAGTGTTTATTGAAAGGAGAGTGAAACGTTTTGGATTAGAGTTCACGACAGAGACTTTGTCCCCCACCATTTGTCGATTCTCTTCCAACCGAACATCAAATGTTAGATAAACGGTCCATATCCTTCTTTATTGTTCAAAATTTCTTCTTTCATCTGACCATCGGATCTTACATCCTCTTCATCTTCTAGATTACAAGCATCCTCGCCTTCATCAATTAATCATAGATTTTCAACAGGTTGTTTTCCTAGACGACAACTACGTGACTGTGTTGTAGCAACATATGCATTAAGATTTACAGTCTCTAAAGCAACCTAGAAAGATGAGGCATATTTTTTATCTAGTACGACTTTACGAAAGAGATCCTCTCATTTGTTTCTTGTCATCAATATGCTTGTGGATGAGTTCTTTACAATTGACTTTAGCCTAGGGTTTGTGAGACAGAGAGACACTTTGTATTCTTTCTGCGACAATCTTCAGACATAAATACTCAAAAAGGCCAACCTAGTGATTATCATTAGCAATGTGAGTTTTAAGACTAGAGACAAAAATATGTAAATATGAAACTCGAAACATCAAATCCTAAAGAAAATAGTTTTTTTTGTAACGTTTCAACGTATATTAAGTAATACCAAGGTATGTAGATAAATTTGATTGTAAATTGATGAAAACCATATATTGCATAGAGCATGCACTAAACACTACATAAGCAAATAAAAAATTAGTTGTGAAGATCTTGAATTTTATGTATAAAAAACATGATCAACTTCCAAATAAATCAATGACACATAAGACACACACGAAACTAACCATCAATCTATAAGAAAATGTTCAACCAACCAACGATGTGAGGTAGCCTTTTCTCTTTTTGGAAACTGAAAGTCCTTTGTGAGGCAATTTCTTTTCAACAAATCCATTTTTGTAAAAAGAGGAGCTTTCAGTTTCATTGACCAATACTAACTAATCATTGTAGCCATCTATACATTATTAGTCATTCATTGACTCAACTTTTCCACATACATACATGCTCACGGAGTAGAGCATTTCACATGTTTTATCTTTTGATTCATGTGTGTGGTAGAGTCTATAGGTACATATGGACAAATTAATGTTAGCTACTCTTAACCCTATCATAGATGCCAATGAGGTGTTTAAAGGTGATTTGTACATGAGATAAAAAAAATTGATTGGTATTTGTTTGTTTCTCGATATAGAACAACTACCCAAAAATTAAAACGCCTAAGATTTCACAAACTCTTCTTAATATTCAGAGATGAAAAATGGTGTTTAAATAAAGTGATTTGAAATAAAGATCTGTTAGCTGCTTATCAGCAGAGAAATGATCAACGAGAAAAAGTTTTTCCTTAACAAGTTCTCGCACAAAGTGGTGTCTTATATCAACATGATTAGTTCTTAAATGTTTAACAAGATTTCTTGACATATTGATGGCACTTAGATTATTGCAGTAGACACGCAAAGGATAGGAATCAATACCGCAAACACATAACATCTGATTCGTCCACATGAATTGTCTGCAACAGCTTCCTAATGCTATATACTCTGCCTCATATGTTGACACTATGATACAGTTTTACTTTTTCAATGCCAAGCAAAAAAGTTGTTTTCAATATAAAAACAACCCCTAGATGTACTCTTTTGATCATCTAAATTTTCGGCTCAATCAATGTTAAAAAGTCTGCATTATATGAGTTAGTATCATAAGAATAATAAACACCGAACTCTATCCATTCACGTACTTTAAGATACATTTTACACCGAAAATATGGAAGAGTCGTGAGCTTTCTTGATAACGTACGCACACTCCTACACTTTGAAAAGTATCAAGACTACTAGCCATGAGATAGAACAAACTACCAATCGTAGCTCTACAAAGCCTTTCATCAGCTTTAGACCTTTCCTTGTCTCGAGAGAGTTTCCTAGTGCTACTCATTGGAGTTCTTGATGTTTTGGAAGTTTGCATTTCAAATCTTTTAATTAGGTCTCCATCATATATAGTTTGAGAGATGAAAATTCCATCTTCAAGTTGTCTAACCTAATTACCCCAAGAAATAATTCAATTCTCCAACCAAACTCATTTCAAACTCCTTCGTCATTGTTGAAACGAATTGGTCTACCAGATTTTTCTTGGTTCTAGCAAAACTGATATCATCCACATATACTTGTACCACTAGAAAATATTCATTTGGTTGAAAGATAAAATGGTTTTATCCACACTGCCTATGACGAAGCTAACGCCATGAGGAAAATGTGCAACCTTTTATACCAAGCCCTTAGAACTTGTTTTAATCCATGTAAGCTTTTTTAGATGATACACGTAATCTAGAAAGTTTGGATCCTCATAATCTTTTGATTGAGCCACGTAAAATTCTTCTTGAAGAACACTAGTCAAAAACGCCCTATTCACATTTGATACAATCTGAACTTCATATCACATGCTATTCCAAGCAGAAAATGAATTGATTCTTGTCTTGCTACCTGGGAAAATGTCTCATCAAAATAAATACCTTCGACACGTGAATACCCTTGAGCTACTGAGCGTATCGTATTTGTAACGAAATTCACGTATTCTGAAATATCCACTTTGTTCCTACAATATTCACATCTTTTAGTTTTTGCAGCAAATCCCACACTTTGAGACATGTGAATTGTTCCAATTTTTTTTATGTCTGACTCCAATCTACAATTCGTTTTCAAGAGCTTCCTGAACAATTTTGGGTTCTGTCATAGATACGAAGCATGAACTAAACAATTTCAGCAATCATAATCATTTCTTTAAAGTTGATCTTCTTCTTTCTAGTAACCATTAATTCCTTCTCTCGATCTCCAATAATGTCTTCAGCTGAACGATTCATTGGAACTTGTAGATTGAACACTTATGATTCTACACATATTCAGGCTCAAATTCAATCTTCTTCACATATGATTATATAAAATCATTCTCGTATGACTCATCAGTAATGTGTGTTAACTCCTCTAGACTCATATTCTTATTGTCGCGATGTTGATTGACTCTACCATTGTCATATCTCTCTAATTTTTTGCTTTGAGTGCCATGCTATTAGTCACATATCCTACAAATATTCCCTCATCATTTCGTGAATCAAACTTTCCAAGATTAGCTTTGTCCTTCAAAATGTAACTTACACATCTGAAGACATGTAGCATGCAATATTCTTTGTGTCTGGCTTCACATACATATGATTAATGATGTAGCATGCAATATTGACAGCCTTTGCCTAGAATTTGTGTGACAAATTATTTCCCTTCATCATGGTTGTGACCATTTCTTGAAGTGTGCGATTGTTTCTTTCTTATACTCCATTCTGTTGGGCTGTTATTGGAGTTGAATACTTGTGTGAAATTTCTGGACCTTAACAGAATTTTTAAAAGTGTCATTATGAAATTCACCTTCATTATCACTTCGGATTTGTATGATGCTTCCCGTTTCAGTTTTGAGTTGCCATACTAGAAATTTTGAAGTTCTCAACTGCATCACTCTTTTCATGCATGAACATGATCCACATACCTTGAGAAGTCATGATCTAAAACAACAATGTATTGCTTCCCTAATATGTTTTCAGTTTGAACATGACCCATAAGATTATTGTGAATAAGCTAAAACACGTTTCTGGAATAGAAGTCTAAAATTCTTTGTGTTGAAACTTGATTTGCTTACCTTTATTGCATACATCAAACACAATATCATATTTACTCTCAAGTTTTGGAACCCCTCTTACAACATTTGTACTTACAATCTACACAAATCATTGATATTCACGTGACCAAGTTTCTTGTGCCAAAGATCTAACTTGGATTCTACAGCCGATAGACTATTTGCATATGATCTCTACATATATCAACTTTTTTCGGAATGTGTGCCAGACACAACCAAATTCTCATTATCATCAACAACCTAACATTCAGTCTTAGTGAAGATGACTTTTAAACCTTCATCGAATAGTAGCTTATGCTAATTAAATTTACGTTAAGTCCTTCGACTAGACAGACTTTCACTAGTGGTTGGTCCATTCACTGAATTTTCCAACACCTTAAGTCATTCTTTGGCCTCCATCACCAAAGGTTACTTTGCCTTCTTTGATGTTTGTGAATGTATTCATGGATGTCAGATCTCCTTTCATATGCTGTGAACTGCCACTATTGAAATATCATTGTTGCATATCATGATGCTATGCTGATGTAAAAGCTACATTGCTCTTAGTCTCATGTTCATCTTTTGTCTTTGTGAGTGATGAATCACATAAACATTTAGCAAAAAAAAATTGAGCCAAGTTACAATTCATATTTATAACTCCCTCATTAAAATTATTTGAGATTTCAAGTATATTTTCCTTTTTACGACATGAACTGAACTTTTTTTAATCTCCTTTCTTTTAAATACATATTGCAGATGTTTTTCGATTCATACTCTGTTAACTTTGGTAGACTCAATGTAGCATTATTGCTCCTCCAGATTTTTTTATCCTTTATCTTAACAAATAACACTTTTTTGTTCTTGTGATTCATTCTTCTACACACTCAAAAACTCTTATCACGATTACTTCTTTATGATTTAGTCTTATAGTTGACAAAAGTTATGGTAATGGCTTGACTCTGGAAATTTCTTTTTTCAAAGTTTGGTGTTTTTGCTTTTGGCATACACTGTTTTTCATCAACTTTGATATACTATTCAGTGACCCAATGTCTAAGCTGATTCCACCATGATATCTGAGTCCCCAGTTCACCTATAGAACTTGTCCATCGACAAGACATGATCCAAATTATTTGATTTTTTGTTCGACATACGATTTTTCTTGTAATTCTACGTCAACACATTTTTCAATCTTTTTGCCTTCTCCATCTCTATAACGGGTGTAGCTAGAAACGAGTACTCCTTCTCAATTTTCTTTACCTTCTCTTGACCTGAAGGTACTTTTAATTCAAGTATCTTTACATGTGCTTTAAGCAATGCTTTATCTTTTATAAGCTGCAGGTTGTTGTTACTTGAGCCAACTATCATACAAGACTTGATTTTATTTCTTGGTATCAACTTCACCATTTTCATCACTATCAGAATCCATTTCTGAAGAAACACCTTCAATGGATGCTTTAGCTGAGAAACAACAAAATTCATCATCTCTGATTCATCACCGTCCTCTGAGTTTGTTTTACTAAAAATAAGGTTAGGCATTTTACCCAAAATCCAAACCTGAACTCCGAAATACTTGAACCTAACCCGAACTCGAACTTAAAAAATACTCAAAAGGATCTTAGTCTCAAGTAGTTTGGATTTTGGGTAATACCGAATCCGAACCGAACCCAATAGGGATATGTGAAAACCAAAAAAATCTAAAAAATCCAAAGAACCCAAACTCGAACCCATACCCAAAATCCTAATAAGTAATCGAAGATATACAAATACCAGAATAAGTATCCCAAATGAGTATATGAATCAAATATCCAAAATTCCCGAACTCAAATACTCGACCCAAACTTATCCAAACCCGAGCATACCCAAACCAAAAAATTAAAATATTTGAACGGGTATTATAAGGTTGGAGTTTGAGACACGAACCCGAATGAACCCGGTCATATACCCAAACATCCTACCCTAACTAAAATACATCAATGACTTATTCCCTTCACTTCAAGAGACTAAAGCATTATGTCCTCAAATGTCCATCTCTCTTGCAATTTCATTTCTCTGGGTTTTGACAGAGGACAATCGATTCTCATAGGGCCATATCCTTCGCGTTTCAAAGCAATAATTGTATTGCCTTTTCTTCCCGTTGTCTTTGTCATTCTGAAACATTTGTGATTTAGGTTGTTCTATTTCATATATGGAAGGTCTCTCATCTCAGGCTTGTTAAGACGATTGAACGTTCGAGTGCTTCCTTTTTCTACACGCTTTATCATCTTACCAAACTTTATTGTAACCAAGCTCATGCTATCTTCGATTTTCTGAAATAAGTCGTTACTTCCTTGCACAGTGAAAGCTATGCTTTTATGAGTATTGTTGATGTTTTACTGCAAATTCTATTTTCTCAACCTTTAGCATACTTAATAGCTTCTCAAACTTCAGTTCCTCAATGTTTACAATTATTTTTAACACATATTTATGAGCTGCAAACTTAGCAAGCTGACATCTTAAAAGTTTATGTACCAAATTCTTTTTCCTATAAATATTCTCAAGAACAGATAACTCATGATCCATGACACTCAGTCTTGCATTAAAGCTTGCAAAAATATCATCACTAAAAATTTTCAAATTCTCAAATTGAGATGCAAGGTGATCAAACTTGTACATGTGTATTTTCATGTGCCTCTTTAGCCAACTCACTTCCTCATATCAGCTTAAATTAATCCAAATCAACAACCATAAATTTAACAGAGAGAGTATTGAATTTAGAGGCAATTTTCTCTAGATATGTCCACTTATCACTTATCACCTATCTTTGGGTTTTAGTGTTTTCTTGCCATCTTCGATGAGAACATATGGTTCTTCCTATACATCTTCTACAGCAGCCCATGCATCCTGGTATCTTGGTTTTCTAATAGTCGTAGTTGTTCTTATTAAATACGATAGGTTTGTGACGAGCAATAATTTATTTTAGCGTGTCCATTTTATTTCCAGGATCTCAATCCCTGTGTTAGTTGATTGCTTTGCCACTAAATGAAGAAACATAAGCGTAGAGAACTCTATTTACAGTTTTTTTGTTCGCCACATCATCATTCCCCTTTTGAACAATTCCAGCTAGGACTTTGTGTCACTTGGCAAAATCTTGTTGCAT
The DNA here is from genome assembly GCA_900406275.1 of Anastatica hierochuntica. Classification (NCBI taxonomy): domain Eukaryota; kingdom Viridiplantae; phylum Streptophyta; class Magnoliopsida; order Brassicales; family Brassicaceae; genus Anastatica; species Anastatica hierochuntica. Next base: position 3,486 of record OVAN01006061.1, on the reverse strand, counting down.
TGTCTACACTTTTTAGAAATTCATCTTCTTACAGGGTGACCTACTACTGAATTATTTTTGGTATTGTGCGAGTGAGAAGAAAATCCAGAGAAAGATCGTATGGTGATTTGCATGGACTAGTAAATAACTCTTTAATGTATCCCGTAGTAACGCTCTCAACTATCTGACATGATGGATCTAGAAACCTAGTTAGAGGACGTCGAGGGAACATAAAGGGTTGACAAAGATGTTACGATAATATAGTGATAAATAGAGGCAAGGGCTATTAGAGGATAATGAGGTCATATAACCCCTATAAAATTAAAATACTAATAATATTTATCATATATTTGATTAAATATTTGGTGAATATTAGTGTTTGACCTTATCAAAGTAATGTCAAATATTTTAAATGCACCCATCAGATTATATAATTTTACTTTAGTGTTTAGTATTATAGCACTATATATTAAATATGTTTATTTTTTACTCCAATAAAATTTTATTCAACCTCCCCCACTGGTGATAAACTGCCTTAGGTATATTTATCTTTGTTTTCATGATAATTTTCATAAACACAAAAGTTGTTATACTTAAGGTATGTTGGAACTTATATTTACGTATAGATTTCTAAAAATTAGTTATCGCGGAGTGCTGTTTTATAAGAGCACTATAATTTTGTGGGAAAATTAACTAAATAGTTTTTTTTTAACTTTATCTTTGTGAATCTAAACCTTTTTATTTTCAGACTATGTAAATTACTATATTAATCTTCCTAAGATTCTAACAAATATTATTTGATTATATGTCTAAATTTTACACGTTAAACGTTTCATGAATCCTTTTATGAACAACTGATCCTTAAAGAAGTGCAAAGTAAATTAAAAGAATGAGGGTGAAGAATTCCTGGAAAACTATAAGAAACGTAAGTGTCATCAACCATATATCTATAAGACGAATATTTTGTCATGAACATGCAAAAATAAAACATATAGGGATCAAGGTAAAATGCCTCTAAAATCACGCATCACTCTGTTCTCGTAAATTTCTGAACGCAACTGTGTTATTTCGTTCAGGATTCAAGGTAAGATTTTGATTCCTTATACCATGTTGATTTTGTATGTAGAACGCAAATGACCTGATATAGAATATATCGTGAATTGCCTAATCTAGAATAGTGTAAAAACTACTTAATCTAGAAGATGCATAAAACTACCTAATCTAGAATATCGGTTAAATTACCTATTCTAGAATACACATTTATGTTACCTAATCTAGATTATGTCGTATTTTTCTCAACTTTCGTCTTCTGTCAATAACTATGGAGCTTAATGAAACCAATATTTTGCAAATTATTATGCTTGAGATCTACGTAATGTGTGGTCCATCCGGTTTATGGTCTGGTATGAATCCAGGTTCGAAACTATCTTAAATTGAGGATTAAGGTTGATTGAAAGAAGAAGATATCGTCAATTACAAAGAAAGGAAAGGAGCAGAAGACATTGAGAAGGCATTATCGATGCCTTTTTTCAAGTGGACGTAGACCTCGAAACACAATGTTGCAGAGAAGAGAGAGACCAATAGAGAAAGAGAGGAGAGATCAATGGAATTCTCTGTTAAAAACTCAGAGAGAGAGAGAGAGAGAGAGAGAAAGAACTCGAGAGAGACAGAGTGAGAGAACGAAGGAGTGTTAGGACATGATTCTTGAAACTAGGGATTCGAGTTCATAAGGAAATTGAGGATTTTGGGAAGTTCGTAAAAAGATTTTTATTTTTTTGTTGAAATTGAAGTACATTGAAATATAATACATTGAAATTGTATTTTTAGTTTTTTTTCTATTTTATAATATTTAAAATGTTATTATTGTTCATTATTAATTATTTGGAGACAAATAAAAAGGTATTATACGGTTTACATTATTAAAAATCCTAAGTTCCCAAATCTCTTTAAAAAAATAAGTTACATGAAACATGGCTTAAAAATTCCATTTAACTAATTTTCCCTAATTTTATTGAACTATAATTTTGCAAACTTTTCTTAATCGTGTTCTTTAATTTTTGAATAACATATACATGGAACGAGGTTTTAACGAAAAAAAAAAGCATTGACTGAAAAAAGCATTTTTTTACGAGAAAACCATTAACAAAAAAAGCATTTTTTTGTTGTATTTTTTACCAAACAAAAAGAAGCATTCTCGGGGAAAATCCATGACGTAGAAAGTAGAAACACACATGTTGTAGCAATAATTGAAATATCTCGAGGTATATACCTTGAGAGCTGCACTGAAAAAACAAAGGTGTGCATACAATGTAATATGTTCAGTTTTGGGTCCACATAATTGCAACGACGTGACTAAAGTGGTGAGGAGGCGACAGTTCTTGTTGGTGTCACGATTACGAAATATATCATATTTCTACCTCAGAAGTTGGAGAATGTTTTAACAAAAAAAAAAAAGTTGGAGAATGTGATGTTACTGTTTTTGATCTTGGAAGATTAAATGTTAAGATTATCGCTTCCAGGGAATGTAGGCCCATTCTTATCTAACAAATCCTTATATCCTTGGGACCGTTGGTCTCCTCTCTCTAGTGGCTCCAATGGATAAATATTCAATTCATTTAGAGTGTTATAGTGTACCATATCCAATGAGTACATCCAAATCTCGAATATGTTCGAAGGAAATTGATCAAATGTTATTGCCAAAATGAATACCGATGATGCTGCTTGTAGCCAATATGTGTTGTGGATCTGGCATCCCTAGTATCACTAAATTTAATCGAATCACTCACATTAACTTCTCTATATTAGCTAGGACTAGGTCAGTTTGGATTTTTTTTTCTTTAAAAAGCTAGTCTACTTGCATGTCCCAATTTTGAGCTACGCGACATTTTAGACGGTTTAAAAAAATTCAGGCGTCTAATACTGTTTAGGCGGACAATTGTAGGATCTAGACTCTAGATAAGTGTTTAGACGAACTTAATAATAAACTAGTGTACTTAGAGCATCATTATTGGTAGGACACAAGATGTCCCTAACTTTCTTTTTTTTTTAAACGAATCAATCACGGGCCGCCATGTGTTAGTGGGGCCCGTGAACAGTACAAGGACAAGCTTAATTTGTTTCTTAATTAAGGACATTTCATCTTGGTTTTATATTTTTTGTGGGTCCTTTGTCTTTAAGGACATCCTTAAGGACATCCTTAAAGACAAGGATAATCTTGCTCTTATATGTCATTTTGTAAACTTTTATTATTTCTTTTAAATACTCCCTCCGTCCCATTATATAAGTCTTTTGAGAGAAAATAGGAAAATTTAAGAAACTTTTCTTTTTATATTAAAAAATATTATTTATATCTAACCAAAAATATTTTAACCAATAAGAAAAAAATTTCTAGTTATTATTAGATTAACTAAATTAAAGATTGGGAAAATTATCTAAATAGGTTTTTTTAACCTTATATTTGTGAATCTAAACCTTTTTATTTAAAGACTATATAAATTACTATATTAA
>OVAN01006060.1:4122-22107 GCA_900406275.1 Anastatica hierochuntica | reverse complement strand
TAGCTCTTCTTTGTTTTGCTTGTTGTCTTTCAATGATTGTTGGGTCGGTGTAAAGAAGTCTTGTATCTGGCTCACTCCTTGATCTTGTTATAATGTACCTAATCAAACCAAATAAAATCAACAAAAGAAAGTAAGAAAGTTAGATAAAATAAGCAAAAAGATAAAATCCTAGTCCTTGAATCCTAGATATCTCTTTGAAGATTCTAGCTAAAGCCTAAATCCAACGGCAACGGTGCCAAAACTTGACGTGGGGTGGGCAAAGGTTTCTCCCGGTTGTCAAAGTTTATAATTTATAAGGCCTAAACCCTACGCTTAATTTCGCAAGACAACGGGGTCAATTGTAGTATTTTAGGGTCGTCCAAGGATTTAAAGGCTTAGGAGAGTAGAATCTAAACAAGTAAATTATACTAAGACTCCCAGTCTAGGCGGCGGAATAGTAAGAGATTGTCACGAGTCTCTACTAAACCTAATCGAAAGGGGAAGTAACCATGGTGATTGTTCAATTGAAACAAAAGAAAGTAAACTAGCATAAAAGTAAAGTAAGCAAGAATTAAACTTTGAATCTAATCAAAATAAAAGTAGGATCTTGAGATGATGGTTATGGGTTTGGAATCAATCTAGAGTTGTAATGGATTTGGGTAAGGCTTTATTGACTGATCTAGCTATTTCTAGACCAAGGATCCTTTTTTGTCGATCAACCCACTCTCGTGACGGAGATCTATTCACCTATACACACTACAAGGCTCAACTCTCGTTTGTTGCCCATCTAAGCATGTATGTGATAGTGAGTATCAAGCCTTTATAGCCATCTAACACTTTGGTGTCCCTAAAGGCAAACTCTCTCATAGCTCAAGGTGAAATACGNCTTTCTCGGCGTCTTTGAGCAAGCAATAAACTTTTAAAGAACTAAACTAAACCTAGTAGAAATTATGCTAGATCTAGCCTAAATATCCATTACAAACCCTAGATCTAACTCCTAACCTACCATATCTCAAGATCCATAGAGGATCTACTCACTAAACCTTATGGAAATCCAAAGACATAGAAATGGTCTTTGAGCTCCCATAGTTTATGAGAATAGATCTAAGAAGAGAGAGATTAGAGAAGATATCCAAAGATATAAACAAAAGCAAATGTTATTACAAAGTTTTGATCTTCAAAATAGAAAAGTTCTCTCTTGTTCTTGAAGCTTAGAGGTCTATTTATACTAAACATAGAGTGGAAGAAGCCCTAAAACAAAGAGTATTCTCGGCCATGTTGTCAGCCATCGACCCATTTGGTCGATGGGAGCCTACCCAGGGTCGATGGCTGGCAACCTACAGAGGAGGAAGCTCCATTTTCTGCCTGGGTTGTTGGCCATCGACCCTAGGTTGCTAGCCATCGACCTGATGGTCGATGGGAGCTCCTTTGGGCAGTTTTGATGTCTTTTTGCTCCTCTTTGACATCTTGTTTGATCCCATCTTCTCCCAATGCTTCTAGCATCTCTTCTCCATGATTTCTTAGCTCCAATCCCACTTTGAATCCATGCCTAGAGTCTCCATAGATCCATCCAAGTTGCACTGACAAAATGCAAGGAAAATGCAATGGAAATGCAAGATATGCCTAAACTAGACTCTAGACTCAATCTAATGCATTCTATGACTAAAATGCCATATATACAACTTAAAAGTGGATGAAACTAAGCTAAAAAGATCCTAATTATGCATGAAAATATATACACATCAGATATGCATGAGATTGCCTCTGAAGTACGCTTGTTTAAGGTCATTAGTTTGACCGTTTTTCTTTCTTTTAGTGGATGAAATGAAGGACCATCCTTTCGAAGTCGGGTCCTATTGGTGCCTTCTTCATAGAATAATCACTTACCTTAAAGAATTTAGCAACTCCTTTACCTTTGTAGACATTCGGGTTGTAGCCACTTTTCAGACTTTGAGATCCAAATTCTTGCATGTCTTCTCCTCTAGCTACCCTCTCATTATGTGTCTTAGGCATTTCCTTTGCCTTCCCTTAGTACATTATACCATAATACCCAATGTCTTTATCAAGATCAATCATAGGGTAAGATACTCCTTTGTCGATATATTTCAATATTAACTTCTTCGCTTCACAATTGGTTATGGCACCCGTAGTTAACAAGATCCACTCTTAGCCTCACCTTTTCCAATCTTCCCATTGGAACCTTTCGAGTAGCATCTCCCAAACTTACGGGATTAGCACCCTCCTTGATTTCACCTTCCAAACCAAGCTCCTTTACACAGTCTAGAGAGATCGCGTTATCCGCTAGACCATTCTTAAATTGGGAGCCTTCTTAAAGCACAAGGCACTACGAACCTTCCTTCGTCATTGCTCCTTTTTAAAAACTTCTCTCCCACTATATAGATTGGGATATTGTTAGCTTGAAGCACCTTCTCTACCCTTTCAATGGTGGCCAATTTCCTCTCAAGCTTTTCCTTAACCCTTGCATCGGTGTTGGCCATTTCATACCATTCCTTAGGAATGTCCAAGTCGCCATCATGCTTCATCTTATGATAGAGCACCCCTAAGATTTCCTTCTTGTAACATCGAGGGTAAGGCAAGCGGTACTTTGTTGAGGAATAATCCAAGATGGAGAATTCTTCTTTGCTTATGTCCATCTCACTAGGCTCACCGCTAAGAGGTCTTGGTTTCTCATCCGTTTTCTCAAATGTCTCTTTTCTTGAGACATTGAGTTTCTCTTCTTTAGTGAAGCAATCATCCTTCCTAGCTTCCTCAAAAACCTCTTTCTTAATAGCCTTACTAACAAGCAATAGTTCTTCTTCTTCCTTCTCAATTTCGACACCCTCCTTATCCAAAGGAGTGTCCTTTTTCTCAAGCTCCTTTCCAATTGGCATGACCTTCCTTAAAATCCGAGTTCCCAACCAAATTCACATCAAAGCAATCAACAATCTCATCAAGAGTATTCAAAAATAATTTCTCAAAATCATCAATAATCTTTTCCTTTTCAAGAGTAAAGACAATATCGTCCCATGGTTGAGGAGTGTGGTCGATCTCTTCTAAGAAGGTGTTGCAAAAGTCTTTGCTTGATTCTCCCTTCTCTTTAGCAACTCCTTTTCCCTTACGGTCTGTGATCACTTGTTGGAGTTAAGAATCTATGACTTTGACATGTGGAGCAAGTGCTTCATGTTTGACATTCATGTCTCGGTAGATAAACTCTATCTTCAAATTCATCTCCCAAAACTTCTTGTTGAGCTTGGCTTTTGTCTCATTTTGTCCTTCCCCTAGCTTCTTAAGCATCACGTGATTCTCTTCTTCTTATGTAAGACCGATTTTTTTTTTTTGAGGCTTTTGGTAGTAGACTTTCTTAGATTGGTATTGGTACCCTTGTTGGTTGGTTTTTGAAGGATAGACTTGATCTTGTGGATTCTCCACATTAGTGCTTCAGTAGGACAAGTTGTGTTTGAAAGGCTTGTAACCTTGGTTGAAGGGGTTTTGGTAGTACCCTCCTTGTATGTAGCTAACTTCTTCTTGATTTTCAACCTCTTGTCCTTCGACTTTGGTTTCCGCAAAGTGAACACTTCTTCTTGTTTGTTGTATGAGCCTATCAACTTTATCACTTAGCTCCTTGATCTTGTCTTCCTTAGATCTGTGCTTCTCATTGTTCTATCATAGTCATTCCCATCGCAATTTTTGCTTTGGGTTAGGTTGCCTATGAGTTTCTCTCCTTGATCGGCGGAAAGACTAGCAAAGCTTCCCATGGAAGCGGTGTTCAAAGCCAATCGTTACTTCTCTTGGATACTTATATGGAAGATTTGAAGAAGATTTCTCTTGGTAATACAATGGTGAGGACAACTCCTTATGTACCCATGGAAGTGTTCCCAAGCTTCATAAAGCGATCCCATTCCTCCTTTCTTAAAGGTAGAGATCTCATTCCTTATCTTTGTCGTTCTTTGGGGCGAGAAGAACTTAGCCAAGAATCTCCTCTTACACTCGTCCCATGATGTGATAGAAGATGTCACAACTCCTTTCTCCCATTGAGATGCTTTGTCTCCTAAAGTGAATGGAAACAAAGTCAATTTAATGATGTCCTCCGACACTCCATTGATTTTCACCGTTCTGGTTAGCCTTTCAAAGTTGTCTAAGTGCTCTTGAGGGTTTTCCAACGTATGTCCAAAGAATCTAGCGTTTTGCACCATATTGATCAAGCTTGACTTGATCTCAAAGTTGTTTTTTTGGATTGGTGGGGGTCTTATACCCATCCTTTCGCCATTAGTGAATGGCTCATCGCCTTCTCCGATCCTCGGTTCTTCTGTTGGGAGGTGGAATGGACGGTTTCGTTGGTTTCCTTGACCCACGAAATTCACTTGATTGAGAGGGCAAATTTATTCTTGTTGAGGGTTCTCCATAGGTGGAGGATTCTCTTGTTCAATTTCTTTATTCATATCGAACCTTCTTATGTGGGCTTATCTTTCTCTATCTCTTCTTTGTTTTGATTGATGCCTTTCAATGATTGTTGGATAGATGTTAAGAAGTCTTGTATTTAGCTCACATCTTGATCTTGTTATCATGTACCTTCACAAATCAAAGAAAATCAACAAAAGAAAGTTAGAAACTTGAATAAAATAAGCGAAAAGATATATCCTAGTCCTTGAATCCTAGAAATCTCTTTGCAGATCCTAGCTAAAGTCTGAATCCCCGACAAGGGTGCCAAAACTTGACATGGACCAAGTTTAATATTTATAAAATCTAAGCCCCACTTTCTATCTCGCAAGAGAACAGGGTCAATCGTAGTACTTTAGTATTGTCCAAGAATTTAGAGGCTCGACTAGTAGAACCTAAGCAAAGAGAATGCACTAAGAGTCCTAGTCTAGGGGGAGATTTAGTAGGGAGTTTTCATCGGTCTCCACTAAATCTTATGGTAATCAAGGCCAAACATGGTGAAATCTCACAAAAGAAAGCAATAAGAAAGTTAGCAAGAAAGGAGTAAACTCTGATTTAATCAAATAAAAGATAGGATCTTTACACAATGGTTATGGGTTCGGGTTCAATCTAGAGATGTGATGGACTTTGGTAAGGCTTTATTAGAGGATTGAAGTTATTCCTAGACGAAGGATCCCTATATTATCGATAAACACACTCTCGTGACAGAGATCTATTCACCTATACACGTTACAAGGCTCAACTCTCGTTTGTTGCCTATCTAAAGATGTATGTGATATTATGGCTCAAGCCCTTCTAGACATTTAGCACCTTGGTGTCCCATCAGGCAAACTACTCTCAAATATTAAGGTGAAAAACATAGATCTTGTTCTCTCTGGCATTTTATTGAACATTTTCTAGGCGTCTTTGAGCAAGCAAATAACTATGAAGAACTAAACTAGATCTAATAGGTATATATGCCAAAAACTAGCCCAATCATCCATCACAACCATAGCCTACCATATCTCAAGATCCAAGAAGGATCTACTCACTAAGATTCATGGAAATTCAAAGACAAAAGTTGGGTCTTTGAGATCCCATGGTCTTCGAAGAATAAATCTAGAGAAAGAGATGAAGAAGAAAAGATCCAAATCACTCAAGAAAAATAAAGAGTTAGTACAAAGTCTTAAATCTCAAAATGAAAGAAAAGATAAGTATTCTTAAGCATAAGTTGTGATATATTTGTTCTTGGTACATAAGTAGGCTATATATACTAAAGGAAGGAGAGAGGAAGCCCTAAAAAGGGTCTTTTCTCGTCAAAGTCGTCTTGCATCAACCCAAGGGAGGCTAGCATTGACGCCTGGGTCAATGCTGGCACACGTTGGGCAGCATGACTGTCAAGGGATGATGCAATCTTACAAAGAGAGGTTTTTAGTCTCTTCGAAGAAGGGAGGTTTTTAGTCCCTGATCTTTCTGAATACAGAAGTCGAAAACTTAGATGTAGTTTTTGTGTTTAGGGTTCTGCAAAAAACTTGATGAATAGATGGAAGAGATTTCGATGGTATGAATGAGGATATAAGTTTTTAAGATCTAGAGAACAAACTCTGTTTTGATCTTAAACGAAAAGATGCATAGAGAATAAACTCTGTCGCAATCAGTTATGTTCAAAGTTGAACAAAGGATTCGAAGTTTCTTCGAGGAAAAAAGAAAATTTTTATTATATCTTGGATGATCTGAAAGTTGAAGCATACAACTTATTTATAGTGTTAAAGACCTAGGTGGTCAAAATCTCTTTCCAAAAAGAAGAAGGAAATTCGATTTTCCTAGTCTATCTAAAAGGAAATCTTAACTGCTGCTAAAAGAAAATTTGAAACAATCTTAAAGTAAAAGATAAATATCAGGATCCTTTTCCTTTTAAAATAAAAAGGAAACAATCTGAATATTCCCTAAAACCTTAGATTGTTTTCGAAAATAATAAACCAAAATTAAAATAAACCAAGTCTAAAACCTATTAAAACCAAGTGGCCAAAATCAAACCATAATAATCGATTAATTAACAATCTGGATGGGCCCTTTTGGAAGGTTGTAGATTTTCGCATTGCCGTCAGATTGATATATTATTCGACAATATTAAGCTTAGGCTTGATGGGGCTTTCTTCGTGTGGACTAAGATATGTCTGAAGACTGATTTTCCATGAATATTCAAGCCCTACACGATCTGTCTTGAATCCTTATGTTTCTCTCGGTCCAATACCTCATGGATCATACCAATTAGTTCCTTAGAAAAGGCATTAAACCGGGCCATGATCCTTGGCTTCGTTGGTTCATGTCTTAGCTTCTGTCTTTCGATTTTGCTGTTGATCCATATTGCATCAAGGGAGGCCAACATCGACTCAAGGTTGGCCGGCATCAACCTCTCGGTTGATGGCAGGGTCCCTTGGCAGCTTCTTGTGTCTTCTTTTTCCTCTTGGATGTCTTGCTTGATCCCATCTTCTTCCATATTGTATAGCTCCTTTTGTCCTTGGTTTTTAGCTCCATTTCCACCTTAGATTCACCTCTAGAGCCTCCATGAATCCATCTCAAAGTTGCACCTACAAATGCAAAGAAAGTTGTATGCAAATGCAATATGCTCCTAAACTAGACTTTAGACTTAAACTAATGCCTTCTAGGACTTATATGCAATATTTACAACCTAAATGTGGATGACACTAAGCTAAAATGCATCAAAATATGCATGAAAATATGTACACATCATACTCCCCCGATAGCACGATACCTGAGGGTCAAGAAACTTCCTTTCAGATGCCTATTACAGGAACCACCCATGCATTCAACCCTCCCGCTATCGCCGCGATGGGAAACAACATTGCTAGCACCAGCTCAGTGCCTGCTTAGGTCCCTCACCAGTTACCCGTGCATGGTCAGTGTTTACCTCCACCATCACCTATATTAAGGTTGGGAGGAGACACCTCGATCCCACCCGGTGGTAGAGCCTCAGCCTCAATACATCAGGTTCGGAGTCATTCCCTAAACCAATAAACTCAGGTTCGGACATAAGCTGCAGCGACAACTTACCCAGCTGATTACACTCGGCAACATAATCCGGGGACCCGCGTGATACCCACCCGTTAGCTACCTGGGGGTGTGACAGAAACTTGTTCCTACGAGAACACACTAATCAAGGACCTATCGATGACACGACCGTCCTCCATTTGGATGGGCCCGAAGCAATCCGAAGGTACATGGAGAGGACACATGCAGCTCTTCAAAAACTGAATGCTCAGGTCCACAAGGCCACCAGTTCTGCTCCTAAGATTGAGAGCATAATCGAAGAAACCTGAGGAACCCCGTTTACTGACAGAATCGAGAATTCTTATATCAGATATGCAAGAAAGCTTTGGATTCCTGAGTATGATGGGACCTCGGACCCTAAAGCTCACCTAAGAGCTTTTAGACTAGTTATTGTCAAAGTTCACTTCACTCGTGAAGAGTGCGAAGCAGGCTACTGTCGAACTTTTGCAGAAAACCTGACAGGAACAGCTCTTGACTAGTTTTTGGTGTGGAACCAAATTCAATAGATATCTTTGATTAGTTATTAAGCAGTATTCGACTCACATTAGAGAAAAGGTCTTTGAAGCATATCTCTGGAAGATTAGGCAAGGAGTTAGAGACACACTTCGAGTTTACATAGATAAATTCAGGGCAGTTAGAACCAAACTCTCGAATCCTAATGACCAGGTAGCTATCGACACCCTCCGTAGAGGTCTCTGGTATCGGTTCGAGTTTTGGTCTGAGCTAACGGTTAACCCTCCCCCGACAATCGATGAAGCATTACATAGAGCATCTCGATTCATCACTCTGGAGGAAGAAACTGCCGCCAGGGATAAAATCCATAAGAAGCCTTAAAACCCTCCAAAGGCTGATTCTCAAGAAGGAAAGGGACCTTACACATGAAGGGTAACTCAGAAAATAGTCAAACACAAGGAGAAGACTCTTATGCTATTGAGGAAGCGTAACAGGAAAACCTGTTGCGACAACGAGCAAGGCTCCCTGGACCAAACCTTATGACGAGAACAAATTTTGTTCTTATCATGAAAGAAACGTACACTCCACAGAAGAGTGTTAAAACTAGGGGTGGGCACAAGTCGGGTACCCTTGATTTTTGGTGTACCCGCTACCCGACCCAACCCTTACGGGTAATAGATTTTTAGTACCCGTACCCGACCCACAAAAAACGGGTACCCGGAAAAACGGGTACCCTCTAAAAATATGAATACCCGATTTGTTACCCGACCCGACTTGTTACCCGGAAAAATATATCCGAAAAACGGGTACAACGACAGCAGGCTGCAAAGTTTGCCGCCAGCGAAATAAAAGACGTGGATCTCTGGCATCTACCTTTCAAAAGAGAGCACCGAGGGAGGCATCGCCAAAACGAAACTGGTCACCTGAAAAGAAAACCGATTTTTTGCCTCCAGCTCCCAAGAAATGGATTGGTATGATCCTTAGAGAATTCCCGCAAGGGAAGAGCCTTCGGGTTGGAGTACCGAAACCTCTACCCGAGGGGACGATAGCCACCTTGTTCGATAAGGCTTTAAATCGACAGACCACCGAAACGAGGGTCGATTACATACTAGGAGGCTCCGACATCTGTCAAGGCTCCGTAAACTCTATAAAAGGCCACCTGCGTAAGAGCGAATCTAGTACTCGAATGAGGCCTCCCTCCCAGGAATATAACACTAAGATATCTTTTTGGAAAAGTGAGACGTCGGACCTCGACCGACCTCACGATGACGCCTTAGTTATCATGCTTAACGTAGCTGGATGCGTACCTAAGCTCATGGTTGACACCGGAAGCTCCGTGGACCTTATCTTTTTGATGCCCTCAAGGGGATGGAGATAGATGAGTACGAGATAACAGGTCAAAAGGCCAATCTTGTACGTTTCTCAGGAGATACAACTACTTCCTTGGGGTATATCAAACTCCCAGTCATAGCCAATGGGGTCATGAAGATTATCAATTTTGTGGTAATTGACAAGGCAGCTTCATTCCATGCAATCCTGGGATGACCCTGGATTAACAAGATGAAAGCAGTTGCGTCAACTTACCCTCAATGCGTAAAATTCGCAACTCCCGATGGGGTAGCTACGATCCAAGGCAACTAAAAGGTATCCTGAATCTTTTACCTAAGAGGCTTCCAAATCATTAAAGATTCGGCTCAATAGCAATTATAGATCTGAGACCAACAAGCGGTGCAGCAAAGCATACGAGGTCCACCATCTGAACCTCACCGAACAAATCTGTCTGGATGATAATCACCCCAAAAAATGTGTCCGCATCAGGTCAGAATTGCTCCCCGGGATTAAGAGTAAGCTCCTACCTTTCCTCAAAGATGACATTAAGACCTTCGCGTGGTCCACTAATGATATGAAAGGTATCGACCCGAGTATAACCACGCATAAGCTTAATGTGGACCCCACATTTAATCCTGTAAAATAGAAAAGATGCAAACTTGGATACGAGAAGGCTCAAGCTATCAATGACGATGTGGATCGGCTAATGAATGCCGACGCGATTCGAGAAGTTCACTACCCTGATTGGTTAGCCAATCTCGTAGTCGTCAAGGAAACCGCGGGCCATCAGCTATTATCTTTAATGGACGCCTTTTCAGGGTACAATCAGGTAATGATGGACCCCGAGGACCAAGAAAAAACCGCCTTTATAACAGAACGAGACACCTACTATTACAAAGTCATGCCTTTTGGGCCACTTACCAAAGGCTCATGAACAAAATGTTCGCCCGACAACTCGGAAGAACAATGGAGGTTTATATTGACGACATGCTGGTCAAATCCTCCAATGGAGAAGATCACGTCAATCATCTCAAGGAATAGTTCAAAATTTTGAATAAGTACAACATGAAACTAAACCCTGCTAAATTACCTTTGGAGTACCCTCAAACGAATTTTTAGGTTACCTCGTAACCGAGCGAGGCATCGAAGCTAACCCAAACCAGATAGCTACCTTCCTGGAAATGCCATCACCTAGAACTACTAGAGAAATGCCGCCCTAAATCGATTCATTTCCAGGTCCACTGACAAGTGCCTCACATTCTATAAACTTCTGAAGAATAATAAGAAGTTCCTATGGGACGAGAAGTGTGAAGAAGCTTCCAAACAGCTAAAATCTTACCTCTCAAAACCTCCCATACTATCCAAACTAGTAGAAGGAGAACCCTTATACTTATGTATTGTTGTATCTCCCGCCGCAGTCAATGGTGTATTGGTACGAGAAGAGCAAAATGAGCAGAGACCTGTCTATTACACGAGCAAAAGTTTGATGACGCTGATACCTAGTACCCTGCTATGGAGAAGCTAGCTCTAGCTATCGTAACTGCCGCCAGAAAGCTCCGACCATATTTCCAGTCTCATCCAATTGTCTTAATGACCTCACAACCATTACGCACAATTTTGCATATCCCGAGCCAATCCTGACGCCCTCGTTAAATGGGCAATTGAGCTCAGCGAGTATGACATAGAGTACAGGCCCCGGACTGCAGCTAAAGCTCAGGTCATGGCTGACTTCGTCATCGAGTTAACCTCTCAACACCTCGATGCGAGCTCGATAGCTCCCAAGTAGACCCTCCATGTTGATGAAGCATCCTTGATGCAAGGCTCCAGAATCGATCAGAAACCGACTTCCTTAGCTGGCGAAGTAATTGAGCAGTCCTACAGATTAGGTTTCAACGCTTCCAACAACGAAGCTGAATACGAAACACTAACCGCATGCTTGAAATTAGCAATAGGGCTCAGAATTCGAGAGCTTAACGCTTATAGTGATTCCCAGCTGGTAGCAAGCCAATTTCACGGAATATATGAAACAAAGGATGAAAGAATTGGGGCATACTTAGAGGTCGTCCGGAACCTCACAAAACAGTTCGATAAGTTCGAACTACCGAGAATTCCCCGCAGAGAAAATTCTTCCGTCGACGCTTTGGCAGCATTAGCCTCCACTTCGGATCCCCTTGTCAAACAAATCATACCAGTTGAAGGTATAAACTATCATTGATATAGCTACGAAATATGCTATCAAAAGCGACTCAGAAGAATAAAAGGATGACATTCGACCCCAAGTAGTAGCCACTACCCGGGACGAGTCTCCAAAACAAGTTCTTACTAATTTTTGTTCCCAAAAACCAAAATCCGCAATTTTAAAAAGTATACCAGACTCCGGATTTTGACATATGCACAAAAGGTACCTCAGAGAATAGAAAGCCTTCAGAAACTGGTTCTCAGGACACCTTTGGGGGCACAATCCAGACTTTAGAGTTAACCATAAGTTCCAAAGAAATTAATGAGAATAAGATCCTTCGGAGCCTGCTTCTCAGAATACCTCCAGGGGCACGATCCAGACTCACGGGAGCCTGTTAATGACTTGGACCCTATGGATGAATCAGCACAGGATCACCCGATATCCCTCCAGGATAGAATACTAAGAATGGAAGATTGGAGAATTCCAATTATGTAGTACATTCGGGAGGGTATAGCCCCCCCCCCCACAAATGGGAGGCTCGAAAACTCAAAGCACTAAGCGCGAGATATTGCATAATTGACTCCAAATTTTATAAACGTAGTGTATCAGGACCATACCTTAAGTGAGTTCACGACCTTGATGCTCTTAAACTCATGGCAGAACTGCACAGAGGCTCATGCGGGAACCACTCTGGTGGTCGAGATTTAGCCATCCGAATCAAAAGAAAAGGTTACTTTTGGCAAACTATAATCGCAGATTGCGAGACTTACTCGTCCCAATGCGATAATTGTCAAAGACACGCCCCGATCATTTACCAACCATCCGAGAAACTATCCTCGTCATTTGCACCTTACCCTTTCATGCATGGTCCATGCTTGTTGTATGACCCTTCGTAGCTTGAGGAAAAGGGAAACCAAAACTAAGTTTCCTTTTAGTCTCGACCGATTACTTCACCAAATGGATAGAAGCTGAGGCTTTCCACCAAGTAACCAAGTTTGAAGTCAAAAGATTCATGTCGCGAGACATCATATGTCGCTATGGGGTCCCTTACAAAATCGTAATTTATATCCGATGATTTCACAGCATTTTGTGAAAAATGGAACATACGCCTCACTACATCAACACCTCGATATCCTCAGGGAAACAGTCAGGTGGAGGTAACTAATAAATCAATTTTAGTAAACCTTAAAAGACGTTTAGGTACCAACAAAAAGTCTTGGTCCGATACGCGACCTGAGGTTATATGGGCATGTCGCATTACCCCAAGAAGAGCTACAAAGGAAACACCTTTCTCTTTAGCTTATGGAATGGAGGCCGTAGTCCCACCTGAATCCTTAGTTGTAAGCCTCCGACCGAGCCTTTGTACCTCAAACCCCAAAACCAATGACCACCTATTGCTCGACAACCTCGACCTGATCGAGGAATGCCGAAACCAGTCTATGGTTTGTATACATAAATACCAACAGGCAATGGCCCGACACAACAACTCCAAGGTGTGACCTCGGACACTCGTGGTAGGTGACCTTGTACAGCGAAAATTTCTGACAATACCGAAGAGCAAGGCTCCAGGAAGTTATGTAACAAATGGGAGGGTCCGTATCAGAATATCCATGTAGTAAGACCTAGAGTCTATAAGCTCGTAAAGGTACGAACGGGAGTACTAGAAATACGATCATGGAACGCCATGAACCTCAAGAAGTATTATCACTACGTACTTGCAAACAATTGAACTATGTTAGGCTTTGTTACGGGTGATTTTGGTCGTTCTTTGCAAGCACTACGGAAGCTGGAGGTCAATGAATGTTTAGCAAAGGTGGTTTGAAAGTAATCTAAGCTAAGAAATCAACAATGGCAAAAAGGATATGTTGTATTGAATTCTTAGCCTAGGGTTTCGTGTGTCTACGTTTTGCCCTTAAGCTTTATATTTATACAAGGAGTTCATGATTATCCCTCCAAGAATTGGATATATCATGATTATCTACAAAATATATGAATTTTTTTCTAGAACATACATAATTATCTGCTAATTTTAAATAGTAAAAACAAGAAACAGTCGCCGGTCGGCTGACTTCTGGCTTCCGGCTATGTAGGGTCGTCTGGCTTCCTACTTCCGGTTATGCAACGTCATCTGGCTTCCTACTTCTTGGCATTCCCTTGCTTTGAGGTCTTACTTTTGTACTCCATTTAAGCCCGGGGGAACTCTCATGGTCTAAATTACTCCCAACAGTTTGCCCTTTATTGCGCAGGTTCAATCCAAAGCTGTGGAATTATATGTCTTCCATGTGGCTTAGACAGGAAGCCATTAGTTGCTTGGCCTTTTTAGCTATGACTTGTGCCGCCTCTATTTCCCATAAGTGTCTGCTTGCTTTTAGTTTGCTTACCATTAGATACTGGGCGCTATTGCAGTAGGAGGTTGGGTCTAGCTCTTGATGTCTGGCCTTAGGACTTTGAATTTCAAATTTCGCGAGTCGTTAGCACTTTTCAAGGACCGTTATTTTGTTGAAAGATCTCAGTCGTTGACTTCGTGAAGATTGGAGGAAGAAATTATGGCTGTTGATGAAGATTTTGCAAGGATTTCAGAAAAAAAAATAGTCGTTATCTCTTTGAAATGTTCGCCTATGATTGGACGCATGCGGCTGGATTTGATTTCTTCTCTTTCCTTTTAAACCTTTCTTTCTCTTTTCTCTTGCATTCTATCTTCATCTTCTTCCTTTTTCTGCTAAACTCTTTGCTTCAGGATTCATTGTCGAGCTTTTCATCAGCGATTTAAGGTTAGATCTCCTTCCTCCTCCTTCTTTTCGCTTTTATTAGGATAGACTCCAGAAACAACTTTTAGGTTTCCGAATTAGCCTTAGCTTCTAAGCTTTCTTTTCCCAATTGATCCTTAATTTCAAGATCGAAACCCCTCTGAGCCCAAAAATGACTAGCTCTAGTGATGAGTTCTCTCCCGTAGCTTTGTCTTCTGTCGGTGCTCGCATTCGAAAGAGGCATCTAATTAGGACTAGTCCTTCTTCCGAGGCGGAAGGATCTTCCGTAGACAAGAGATTCCTGAAGCCAACCCTTAGCCCTTACGATCTGCTATGGATCCAGAGCTCCTAAATGTAGGTCCTTTTCTAATGTTAGCTTTGAGATCTTGGAAGATTGCTGGCAGCAGTATTCCATCAGGGATAGTGTCCATCTGAGGGTGCCTGGGGAAGATGAGAGGGCTTCTGAATGCCTAGGAGATGAGATAGCCATGTATGAAGGCTATTTCGAGGCTGGAGTCAGGGGTACAATACCGGCTCTAGTGAGGAAGGTCTCAGAACCCTTCAACATCTATTTTTCCCACCTAAACCCACCTTCTCAAAGGATCCTTACTACCATCCAGGTGCTTAATGAGTTTCATGGGCTAGATCTTGGCATCAACGAGCTTCTCTACTCCTATTACTTTACCAAGGTTACTCCTGGTGAGGGCCGATATTACTTCCACCCTCGAGCTGGTGCTTCTTTGGTGTTGGAACTTGAAAAGGAGAGAATCCAGAAGTTCGTTTTTATGAGAGTCGGGTTGTCTTCTGGATTCTTTACTCTTTGGAAGTTTACTGGTAGGTTTAGGATGTTATTCCCTTTATGGCTTTTAGCTTTGATATTAACCTTATTGCCTTTTCGTTTTTGCAGAGGTGTCTTCAGAGAAATTCGAGGAAGGAAGGCAAGGAGAAGGCTGAAGAAGCTTTGGAGATTTCTACTGAGGAAAGGAGCATCTCGTTCCTCCTATGTGAAGAAGCGTTGAGCCAGAGCAGTATCAGAGGTTTGTCTCTTACTTCTTACTTCTTTTTCCATTTCCTTAGTCTCCCTCTGCTAGGTCCAAGAGGAAGGGGACCCATAAGGCCTCTTCCTCCAGCAAAAAGCATAAGAGTATCCCTGCCAAAAGTCCTCCTGCTCTATCCGCGATCTCGATAGTGCCCTGGAGCACCTGCAGACCTCCGTCTTCCCTGTGCTTCCTTCCATCCCTCCTAGTTCTGAAAACTTGGGCATTTTTGACCAAGTCTAGAAGGGGATGATCAAGGTAATTTGTTTGCCCTTGGTTTTCGACTGGCCTTTGATTCTTTCTTTTTCCTTTGGTTAACCTTCCTTTTCTTCGCTTTTCAGCTAGTTGCATTGCTCTTCCATGCCAAGGATCAGATCGCCACAGAGGTGATTTCTACTGGGAAGGCTCAGGTGGAGGACTATCTCGCCAAGCTAAAGGCTGAGAAGCATAGGTCTGTCGGCTTGGAGAAGGAGCTGAGGGAGATGAAGGGATTGCTTCGGGGGCTGGAATCGGAGAAGGAGAAGGCGACAGAGAAGGTTCTCACCCTGATTGAGGAGAAGGCAAAGCTGGAAGAAGAGATTGGCAACCTGGATACCAGGGTGGCCACCTTCACAGAGGAGATGTCCATGGCTTTCAACGACGCCAAGATCATGGGGCGTTGGGAGATGGTTCGGGACTACCTCAAGGGTGAGGCCAAGTCTTGGAACTTACAGGAGGAATTTGAGAATTACAAGATGGTGGTGATTGCGGAGGCAGAAGACAATGACCTCGAAGATCCCACCTTTGAAGATGAACCAGAGATTCCTCCAACCATCACCTCTGCATCCCCAACGGACTTAGTGCCAAATGTTGAGGATTCTTCCTCTCCTAATCATCTAGCTGCATAGCCTCCAGACTCGGAACCAAGAATCAAGCTGCTCTCCCCTTGTGGGATTTTTTTGTTGATGATGATCTGCCCCTGTGAGGGCCTACTTCTGCCCCTTGTGGGCTTTGTAATAACTTTTCATGGCCTTAGTGGCCTTAATTCTTTGGTGGCGTTCTATGCCTTCTCTTTGTTTTCTCTTTGGGGCTTAAAACTCATATTTCGTCCCTGCGTGGCCTTCCATGAATATTTTTCTAGTTCTATGTTGTCTTCCTGCCTTTATAGACTCTTGACTTAGATTTAGACATGATATTTGTTGTGTGGCTTTGGCAAGCCTTTTACCCTTAGAGCCTCGATCGACTGGCTTCTGGCTATAAGCCTCTGGCCTTTGCGTCTCGATCATCTTAACTTATGGCTTTTTAGCCTCTGGTCTATTATGATATTCCAGCTGTTTGACTTCTGGCTTATTGGCCTTTAGTCTTTTAACGATATTTCGGCTGTTTGATTTCTGGCTTCTTGGCCTCTAGTCTTTGTTGTGTCTTGCGAGAGTTCTTGAGTTCCAAGTTGGGATAATCTCATTATCTCTCTTTTTTTTTAGTTTTGCTTCTTGTCCTTAGACAATGCTTAGGTTCCCAAGACGCGTTTTTGTCATCTTGATACCCGGAGGTATCTTTTGGCTTTTTGGCATTCTGTTATCCGGAGGTAACCACTAGCTTGTTGGCATTCTGTTACCCGGAGGTAACCACTAGATTGTTGGCATTCTGTTACCCGGAGGTAACCACTAGCTTGTTGGCATTTAGCTATCAGGAAGTAGTTGTTTGCTTTTGCTGCATTTTGCTTCCTGCAGTGAAGCCAGTATCACTCTTATTGGTTTTGCTGGTATGGACCTCCCATGAAAAGAGTTTCAAGTGCCAGACCTTTCTTCTACTTCCCACGTCTGGGTAAATAGGTATATGTGATGCTCCATGCTCATGTCACATAGCTTTTGCGTTTACTGTGTTTTTTTTAAGCTTTTCGCTTTTGTTTTGGAATGGTACGTTGCTTGTATTACTCCTGTCCATGGCATGCTACTTAGCAATCCACAAGGACACAACATGCTATGACTCTACCTTAGAGTCCACGCAACAACGGATTATGTCCGAAGGATCAACTTTATTAAACTTACACAACTCAATCCATAATCGGTCTCCAATAACTCAACAACCAAAACCAAAATAACAACTTAAAACATTTGAAGCAGAGAATCAGTGCAAAACATTAAAAACAAAGAAAAAACCATGTTGATCCCAAATAACACCATAAGCCAATCCCGGTGTCCAACTACTCGTCCTGCTCACCTAAAAGGGGGCAAATGGGAAGAGAAAAAGAGGGGTGAATGACAGGGGAATCACTCAGTGAGGTGGTTCCGGGAAAGTAGATCTGAGTCCTGAAGAAGTTTAGGATTTAGATTTAGAGAGCGGATCTACCTTTCATACACCTAGATCCATTGATTTTTCTAAGGCTAAGGTGAGGAGCTACTGCATGATTCCCCGTTTTCCCTTAGCTTGACTCTTATCTAATAATAACTTAAGCTTCTCGCGTCATTTGGTCATGAATATGGAAAGATGGACGGATCTCGCGGTGGCCTCTCCTCCTCGTGGCAACCTCCGACGGCGGCTCACAGTGGCTAAACGGCGGCGATGGCAGTGGCTGGTCGGCGGCGGCTGGCTGCGAGCTGGTCGTTGCTGGCTGGTAACTTCTGCAAAGCTCCGCTGTGTTTTTCTAATGCTATAATCTGAATCCCTATGAGTCTTTTTATAGGGAAAAGAAGGAGGCACCTCCTCAAAACCTAATGGGCCTAGGGATTCATGTGGGCTTTCATAAAAAATTTATGCCTTAGGGCCCAGGATGTTACAATTCTCCCCCCCCCCC
>OVAN01006059.1:0-22116 GCA_900406275.1 Anastatica hierochuntica | reverse complement strand
GTATTTTTGAAAAACAAACAATACAAAGGTGTATTTTTGTAAGTCTCCCTAGATTGAATCATATTATTAAATTAAATTTAAAGGTTCATTTACTCATTTTAAAATGTAATAATATTTATTTTGATGGATTTTAAAAAAAGATATTAAAAGAATCTAGATAAGATATGGTAACACAATTTATTTATTTTATTAAATTATAGATTTTTAGCATTTTTTAAACCAATTATATCCTATATATATTTTATTCTCAATGGCATTTAATGTAATTCTTTACAAATTTAAAATTGGTTTTCTAAATAAACTTTCCAAATAATAATATAGAGATTATGTAAGAGAATATTTATAGAAACCGATCGATTGCCTTACATTAGAAAAATATTTATTTTAATTACACAATTCTAGCACAAACTCTGATTTTGCATAATCCTACATTAGATTTACTAAAACGAAGAATTTCTATGCCTTATGAAATGAAAAAAATTATTAAAGCATTTGAATTTTATATATGGTCACAAAACAATTGTGCACTTTTTTATTATATTAATTTTTGTAATTCTTTAAGTTTACCAGAAAACCTCCACTGTCATTCTTTTTTCTTTATGCTTTACTCTTATTATATTTTAAATATGATTTATTAATCACAAACCAAACACACTAACTAGAAGAATTGTAAATTTTCATATTTTAAGACTGTTAGAAATATTTTACTTGAAAATGCGAGTAATTCAAAATTTTCAAAGACATAGTTATATATTATTAAATCTAACATATTTAGATCCAATAAAAATGCTAAAATCTATTAGTTTTTCGATACGCTAGATAATTATTTTTTTGGTGTAAATGTTATTTTTTATACTATTTTTGACAGAAGTTACAAAGATTACAAGTAGCAGATAAAAAAGAAAAAAATCTACAACAACAATCAAATACGAACGGAAAACGCAATTTCTTAAGAAAGCCTAGGACAATAAAAAAGACAAACAAAGAAACTAGCAAGGAATCAATGGAAGAAAAGGACTAGAAGCTAAACATTGCCGCATGGGAGGAAAGCATGAGTTCGAACCTGGTAGAAAATGGCTTGCCCTCAGCCCGTCTCCAACAAATTAACCCTCATCCCACGCAGCTTTGTTCAGCATATGTTCACTAATTGCGAAAAGACTGAGTTTTACCGACTACCACTAGCCATTAAAATTACCAGAAACCCCGACTCACCAACTAGCATTGTCCTAAACCTCTTTCAGAAACCGCTCTTATTTGGTAAAGGATATAACGCACGCTTGCCACACCACTGTACCTACACTTTGAGAAGGAAGATCCAAGCTGCATCAAAGAGAGACCCAACACAGGCACTGAACCTGCTGCGAAAACCCCAGAGACACAAGACCAATTGCACGCCGCCACTAAGGATAATTTTAACGGTTGACAAAGCCGCGAAGCTCATCCTTGACGTACACCAACAGATAAGGAGTACCTGCTAGCGTAGACAAAGCACAAGACGCACCGAACTTACAGAAAAGGAACTCACCACCAGAATCCACAAACCATAAGGTCAGAAACGAAGCCCATCCCTCAACGAAGCCCTTAAACTAGAGGTCAGATGCCACACCATCTAGTAGACCTGAAGCAGAGGAGTCTCTACAGCCGCCTAACGTACGAGACACACCTAACCAGAACATGAGAGGCTACAACTCAAAGCAGCAACGCCGAACCTACACAAGAAAGACAGAAGAACAAAACCAGAGCCACTCCAGAAAGGAGCAGACAGAAAAAAGGCCCCGCTACCGATTTCGAAACTGGAAGCCCCTTCACTCGCCGTCACCATGAAGAAGAAACGTCGGTTGATCAACTCCAACCAACCACTTCACACACGAGCTCCTCTACCGAGAACCGGAAAAGGATCTTTCTTGAAGCAAATCAATCTTAGTCCCTGATCCAAAAGCACAAATACTTCATCGGAAAAGCGACCAGACCCAAAGCAAGCATCCTCCCAAACACTAAGACATACCTAAGCTGTTGTCGTTTAGCTGAAAGAAAACCTAAAAGGCGGAGAAGCCTTCTGAGAGAGCCCCCGATATCTCACCCTGAGAGACAACAAAACTAAAAACGCGCTCCAAAGCCGAAAGAAGCTAGGAGAGGAGAAGCCAAGTACAGGGAGGAACCACCGTATGGCTTTGACCCAACACGAATTTGGTCCCAACGAGAAGATCGAGGAGCTTAGAAGACGAAGAGACGTGGATAAGACTGTAGATCTGACCCAGATCTGGACCTCCGCCGTTGCCGATCATCAAAAGGAACCTGACCACCGCACCAACTACGCCAACCTCGTCTGCGCCTCCAGAGGGTGTCAAGACCGCCATATCTAAACCGCGGTGGCGTCCTAATAGACCTAACAAGCCAGAACCGCTGCCCTATCAACCGGGAGAAGATGAAGCAGCAAGGCGAAGAGAAGAAACAAAAAATAAAGAAAAGTTAAGATGAGGCTTCCGACGGCGGCAACGGTAGATGATATATCTCGATTTTTACTAACTTATAATGATGTTTTTATCATATTTTTGAGACTTCCTAGAGTCTTTTGGGGTCTTTTGGTATCCTTTGGTGTTTTTACAGGTTTAGGGTGCTTTGGAGAGAAATGAAGCAATTTGGACAAAATAATAGACTTAAGAAGATGCAGAATCATGTTGATGGATCAGAAGTTTGACCTTCTTTGAAAATGTTCCCCCCGATGGATCAAGCCGTAACTTTTGCACAAGATAGCCATGTGAGTTAGCTTTCATATGGAGGTTGTTTGAAAACAATCCAACAATGCGATCAAAAGTTATGGCCATTTTTGTAATCACATGCTGTCCAGTTTCGGAAATTTCCCTTTTTGTCCAAGAAATTTCAGATTTTGCAGAAAAGACCACATAACCCTATATAAATACTTTAGGACGAAAATTAGGTTAATTAGAGTTTATTTTTCACAGACTTTTATGATTTTTCTTTGTATTCTTTGGGGAGAAGAAAGTCTGCATCCACAGACTTTTGGAGAAGCTTTTTGAACCCCTTTTATCTTTTTAATTTCATGATGTCTTTCTTTTCATCTATGATTTTGTGTTCTTCAATTATGTGTGAGTAGTTTTCTAGTTAGGTTTTAGAGATTCAAAGGATTTCATGAATTGATGATTTAGGTTGTTAGATTTGGGAAAACTATCATAAGGATTCTTCATCTAAGTTGAACTTATTGCTTGAATTAGATTAGCTACTGATTCATGATCTTAGGTTGATAGATACAACGAGAGTTGATTTAGAAACCTGAAAATTTCTTAGATGAGCAAAATATCCTTAGTCAACGGAAGTTGATGTTAAGGTATTTTGTGAACATATCAAGCCTGGCCTTAATGCATGTTTAGTTCTTTTGAATTCAAGGGGAGTTAGTTTTCATTGTTCTAAACGTAGGGATTAAATACTCCGGGAGGAGATTTATCTGTTTCAGTGATTTGAGTTCAAGAACGTTGCTTCATATTTCCCTGTCTGATTCTTATTTGTCAATCATGTTTCCTGCGAATTACCCTGATTCCTAGCGTTTCTAGTCTATTGATTTACATCGTTGATTTATTTCCTTACTTTTATTTTACTTGCAATCTGAAAAACCCAACAAAAATCTTTGAGTCTTCTAGCTTGATTCGGAATAAAGATCTTAGTGTGTAACTGGTCTTTGTGGATTCAATCACATCTATACTACTGCGTTTGATGTGCATTTGCGGTGATATATTCGGATTAAAACTTTGAGTATCAGTAGAACTGTCGGTAACCCTAACCGAAAAAAATCAATTTGTTTGCATAGAGAGAGATGAGAGAGATATTTTTAAAAGAGAGAGAGATTTCGCCTTTCCATAATTATCTTTACGTAAATATGTCACTATGCTAACTGATATTATCTTTAAAAAAATATAATTTATAACAATTTCAAATAATAAATGCCACAAACGTATTAACATCTTTAAAACTATAAGTATAGATGATTTGAAATAAGAGTATGTAAAGTCTACGATCAAACAACATCAATTGTCTTAAATTTAGAATTTTTAATGCCAGTCACCTAGTAATCCGATAGGTGTGTTACACAATAAGCTCTCACAAAATATTCACATGTTACGGCAATTATGAAAAATGAGTTTTTATTGGGATCAAAGTCAACAACAATTTTTCCGTCTATTTAAGTGAAGAGTTTTATACTCATAATTTGTTACCAACAATAAAAAAAGAAATTCAGATGTAATTATAAACAAGATAATCATCCATATCTTATATGAAAAAAATTATTATAAAATATTACTCTTCTGTTATTTTTTAACTGTCATCTAAAGATTATTCACACATATTAAGAAAATGACTAAATGTTTTGTTTTATCCATATTTAATACATTGTGTGATTTGATTTAGCTATTTAATGAGCTAAAGATGTCAACTCTAAAATAATATAAGTGTCTCTCTATGTGTTGACACCTAAGCTTATTTTATGTCATGAGAACTTGACATATCAACAAAAATAAGTTTTGATTGAGAAATATTAATACACATCATAACAGTTTAAAAAAATTATACATAAGAATACATCTCTCTCATGTTTTTTCATCTCTTTTTTTACTTTATATAATTATGTCAAAATGAAATCAATTAGATAAATATACGGAGTTCAAAATATAAACAATTTTATAAATTTTTTTGTATTCCTATTTATATAAAAAAAATTTCACTAAATTTTTAGTTATGTCTTATCTTCATCATCCACTTCATCTTCCAATCTTCTAATATGTTATGACATTAATTTTTTTCATAATGCTTCTGATATTATATAGAATATATATATTATGTCCTAATAATTGTGTAAAAACATCTTTAGATATTGTTCATTGTTTATGTGTAGATTTTGACTTATATATGATATTTTTTGTTGGTCATGTAAGAAAAAAATTAAGGAAAAAATTAATGTGTTACGAAGATCCCTAATAATTTTTAATATAATAATTTTGAATGGATTAATACATTTTCTAGAAAAAATGTTTCTTGAATTATTTTGAATGAAGATTGGTTTTCTCATATTTTATTAGTTGAGTCTTTAGTCTATCTTTTTTTTTATTAATCTTAGTTAATCTAATTTTGAATATTGCTAAATCATATTAAAATAGATAAAAGTTATGTTTAGCGAATGATTTAAGCTAACAAAAACCAAAATGCCAACATGAAAATGTTCTTACATTCTAACTACATCCACCAAATTATATTAAATTTTTATTAACAAACTTTAATTTTTGAAGAGAATAAAGTTTGTAATTTTTCATGCTAATTTTTATGGTTCAAACTTTTAAAACAATTTTAAGGATTTTTAAGGATAAAAACTTTAGTTGAACTTTTTGTTTGGAGAAGTTTTCCCATGACATATCAAATATTCCTATTGTTAAGTGACAGTGTGATGCATGTTAGGATAATTCAAATATTATTATGTTATTTAATAAAGACTTTTTGATATATCTAAGGTTAGCAAGTTTACTTGAGCTATTTCAAATGAAACGGGAAGCTTGAGAAAAAAACTACAACTTGAGTATGCGCTAACAGTTTAAAATATTTTTTGTAGGTAACTAAATTTGTATAAGAACTTTCTGAATGTGATTTTTGTTATTATCAAATGTCGGAACAAATTTCAAAGTTATAAAGTGTATAATATTTTATATCATGAGTGCAAATTTTCCAAAGTTTTGTTTGCTTATATTAGTTATTTTATCATTTTCTATATTTTACTATTCATTTTATGTAAGTTTTAGCTTCCTCTTAATTATATAAAAATATCACTTTTATTATTTATATATTTGTATTGAATATATATATATATATTGAAAATACAACGAAATCTTCTTATGTTCTATACATAAAAATATGAATTCAAAATATTTATTTTAATATATAAAATGATGCTAAATGAGAAAAATTAGAAAACAAAATATAAAAAAGAAACCTGCAACGTAGTGCGGGCAATAAACCTAGTAAATATGAAAGTGACAAATTTTACAAACATTTGAATTGAAAATTTAAAATGATACTTAAAAAGAAACAAAAATTAACATCTTAAACAACATTTAAATAGAAAGATAGGAGTATTTTATAGTGAAAAATTTTTATGCAATTTAAAAATATTTATTTAGGGATTTTATTCAGTCATGTCTTTTAAAGATTTAAATCTAAATATAATACATTGTTATTCGATGATGATTCTACGTCGATATCAAAATATAATGTTATTAGATATGGTATCTATAAGCCATACTTATGTTATTCAATGAAGCATTTTAAATGAGTTTAAAATTTTTTTTTGTTATTCAGCTTTAAAAAATTTGAAATTCTTTATATTTTTAATTGATTTTAAATTATATATCATGAAATCTTATGAATAAATTATTGAAATCAAAATTAACATATGCCACAAAAATTTTAAAATCTACCCACATAAACTCTATTAGAATTTTAAAATTTTGATGAATATAAACTATTGATAATTGTATACTAAATCGGGTCAATATACGGTTAAGTCATGATATAAACTCCTCAATTCTGTCGAAATAACTCGAATTAACAATAATGGTTGGGGACCAAGTCTGGAAGCTCTGAAAGCGTTCACATGGAAAATAAAATGTCCCCTGAAGATACAACATTTTCTTTGGCAAATTATCACAGGGAGTTTGGCGGTAACCACAGAATTAGTTCATAGGGGAGTTCAATGCTATACAATCTGTAAACGATGTGGCTGTATTGAGGAGACAATTAATCATGTCTTTTTTGAGTGCGCCTCGGTTAGACATATTTGGAACTTTTGCAAGAATCCGCAAAGATTGGAGGCCTTTCCATCAAATTCAATTTACACTAATATGGACTACCTTTTCTGGCGGAATCCTTTGAGGGATCGGGATAGGGAGCGCTATGATTTATTCCCATGGATATTATGGTTAATATGGAAAGCAAGGAATAAAAAAGTTTTTCAAGGGGTACAAGTGGATGTGGACGACATTCTCCGAAACGCAGAGACAGATTCAATATCTTGGAAAGAAGCGCATATTTTACCCTCTTCGGATGAGGAACAGGTGGAACCTAACATTATAAATGGTTTAATATGCCGGATAGATGGTACTTGGAAACAATCTGATCCCACTTTTGGACTTGGATGGATTTGCACTGATAGAGACAACAAGGTAATCTTGATGGGGGCAAAATGCCAACGACGAAGCCTTTCTCCACTCCATTCAGAGTTGGAGGCGCTATTATGGGCGATGTCAGAACTTCACAATCGAAGAATTGACTGTCACTTGTTTGAGACAGAATGTGCGGACATCATCAATATTATTCAACACCCAGACGATTGGCCAGCTCTACATACACAACTTCAGGATTACCAACATCTCCGTGGATATTTTCCAGATTTCTCATTGAGACTCATCCCACGTACGGCGAATACACAAGCAGATAGTTTGGTTCGAGGATCTCGTACTTTTTTCCATGATTTCATATTTGTATATTATACTCCTCTGAACTGGTTATCCAATTTAGGAGACAACTTCTGATTAATGTGTGGTTGACAAAAAAAAAGCTATTGATAATTGATTACAAATCATTAATTGAATAACAATCTTTTATATTTACCGAAAAAATTGTATTTAGATGATTCTTTAATTAGAAAAGAGCTTTATTAAGTTATTCTGCAATCAATACAGAAATGTTCTTGGCTTGAGAGGTTCTTTAGCAAAATAGCATATGCCTAAACATTGGCAGTACGCAACACAAAATTAAAAGAAAATCGATACAAAGAAAGAAGCTAAATATTTAATGTTATTTAGGAGAGCAAATAGCTCGTTATGGGATTCACCTGTGTTGAGAAGATTCATCAATATTTGGCAGTATGAGAAGATGTGTTGATCATCAATGTTTTTTGTTCTTGTGTTGAGAAAAATTGCTCAGAGTGCACAAGTTTCAGCTAACGAGGCTGATGGCACATTGTTTTTTTGTCTTTGAGTAGTCTCCTAGGTTTCTTTGTTGATTGGAGATAAAACTCCATCCTAGACCACAAGCTAAAGCAGTAGCACACCAAGCAACATCCAAAAAACATATATTACACGAGGGGTAATCCATTCTTGGTAGTTGACGTTGCCATCTTACCATTGGACTAGGACGAGACAATTGATCTATATGCCATTGTCCCGCATCCCTTACAGCTTTTGTACTCAGTTCCTCCTTTGTGTAGTTTCTTTATGTGAATATGAGTTAGTTGGATGAGGTCCAGAGGTTCCAGCAAATCCATGCGAAGAGGTCAACAACAACGAGTCTAGTTGTAGGTGGATTTTTAAATTTTTTGTCGCGATAGAAACTCTGGAAGTGTCGGCATACATGTGAAGGTTATGATCTGAATTGCAGATATCTCCCAAGCCTTTTGAGAAACGGTACATTCGAATAACATTTGATATATAGTTTCCTGCAAGCCACATCTTTTATATATTATGTTAGTCGCCACTACACGTCAGAGTGATGGGTCACCAACCGGTAATGCACCGGACATCGCCTTTCATAAAAAAGTTTTTATGTTAGGTTTAGTTTTAAGGGAAACTTGGTGAGTGGGTAGTTTTTAAATTTCTAATTGTAAAAGTAGGTAAGAGAATTTTTTCTCCATTTCACCATTCTTGTATTTCTTAATTACGAAACTGTCACTACTGTAATTGATAATTTAAAAAAATGATTATACCCAAAAAATACAAGACATTTCGTATAATTCTTTACATGTACATTTGGCTTTATGTATACATTAGTTGTGTGTATACACTTTTCAGAAAGGGAAACTGTGTTGTTACTCGCGAGAACAAAAGCAAAAATTTTCCATAAATCGAACCATTTCTCAGGAAGATTACCATCAGTAAACCTTCAAGTACACTTTTTGATTGAAAAATGGAGGAAATCAGGACATTACGTAGTCAGTATGGTCGGGAATGGAACAATTGTGAATGCAGGAAGTGGTGGAAGACAAGGTAACTTTTTTTATTCCAATTAATTTGGATTTGAGAAGTTTAGGGTGCACCCATGATTTAAGGCTATTTAGATATCTGCAACTGCTTATTCCCTTGTTCGTGCTTAGAGCTCTACAACTGTTTGTACATGGTACAATTTACTCAACAATGAGATTGAATTCAGATTTGCTGTATTCTGATATTCTTATGCAAATTGCAGAAATGGCCGCCTCCACCTCTGGAAACTCGATGAAACTTCCATAGAGGCTTTTCCGTTATGGATGCTATCCAACAGGTCCTCGATCGAACATATATTTGAAGGTGAATGTGATTGGATCTGTGGCATATGCTTTGAAGGAGCACAATGAACTTTTAATGTTGCTTCATTCTCAATTAGGGAAATTGTTTAGATTGCTAGTTTCGAGGTGCAATAACTCTGCCAAACTTATACACAGTCTCTTTTGTCGTCAACTGGTCACGAAGAAGAATTATGAGATATGGACTGTATTCGGGTCTAATCCTCTGTGATTCTCTCTTCCTGAATTCGCTGCAATACCATGCTTAAAATGTGGAGTAATCCCTCGGGCACACACTCAATTCGGCTCTAAGACATCATCGAGAATGTGGACTGATATATTTGGTTCAACAAAAGAATTAAATGTTGAATATGTTCTTGGCATGCTTAAGGATCCGGATTTGCAGGAGTGGAAAAGGTTGCCTCTTGTGCTGATTGTAATTGTTGAAGGTGTTCTTATGTGCACCCATAAGCGCTTGAAAATGATTGCTAAATATGTTGAGATGTTGTCTGATATCGAATATTTTCTTGAGTATCCATGGAGAAGAGAAAGTTTTAAAAAAAACTATCTCGTTTTGGTCCTCCAGTAAGAACTGTAGATGTTCCTGATCCATTGGCTGAGTTACGCAACAGACTGCAACCGCAGAAAAGCACTTGTTATGGTTTTTCTCCAACACTCCAATTGATGGCTTTCAAGTACATCCCTCTTCTGCTTGAAAGGGTTCCAAAAGCAGAGAAAACAACCACCTTTATAGACTTTGTGTAGGATCCTAATGCCTGCAACCCTGCAGTTACAAACTTGCTTCTTCAGGAAATAATAGAAGTTGAGGAGGATCTCCAGGTAACTTGTGATGCATCCCTTTTTTACTTTTTTATGCGCAATGGTGTACACCATACAATTTTTGGACGGTGCTCATATGGAAAACTTAGCCATTCTCTGGTTTGCTTTTATAATCAGTTGGTTGTGCATTACGATGTGTCTTTGGAGGGTGAGCACTGGAAAGACGAAGTTGAGGATGAGGTTCCTATATGTTGGGGCTAATGCACTAGGGGCATAAATTTTTACCTGGTGATTTTTCAGACGACGACTTCTCGCTGCCTCCAATTGGTATGCTAGGAACGGTTGAAGTCATACCACCACCTCCCCCAACCAAAGCCCTCATATTGAGAAAGAAGACAACGTCGTGTGCTCAAGTCCGACAAGTCTGTTTCTGTGACCGCATATACACGTACACTCAGGCTACGACAGAAGAAGGGTGGCCCATCTACCTCGTCGACCCTAGCTCCACCACCTAGGGTTCCACATAGAGCTTAACTTAAGTCTATTTTGTGCAATTCTGATGTGGATAACTTGAAGGAGTGGATGGCTGGACAGCTGTCCATCCTGAAGGTTGGATTGAAGGTTGAACTAAAGGTTGACTTTGTTTGCATAATAAAGGAGTATTTATTGATGTGTAATATTCTTGTTTTTCGTTAGGTATGTATGTTTGTATAACTATGAAAAACGTTAACTTAGTGGACAATATTTAATTTTTAATTAACTAATTTCATAGGGAACATAACATGAACATGATGTACGGGGTAAATGCAAATTAACTATTAAAAAATTATAAAATTAAATTTGTGTAAATAAGATATAAGAGATTAATCCAGTTGATAACGCTTAAACATAATCAAAGAAAAGTATGACTCCACAATCCCCAAAAAAAATGTTTTAAGAGAAATAAGTATTCAGGTTGATGACTTCAACAAATTTGTATGAAGCATAATTGTTTACTAAGAACGTCTTAGTTCCACCGTCGCAATTGCAGTAGTCACGAACATATCTTTTTTGGAGATGTCTCATCTTTGGTTTGTCGCGGCATAAAATTTTATCTCTTATACTTTTCTTTATTGATTTCACCTACTTAATCGTACTTGACATCGAAGTTTTGATAAAAGAAGACAGAATTTTAAAGTCCTTTTGTTTTGTTTTGCCCCTAACACATAACAAGATCATGCTATAAACATACTTTGCATCTTTATTTCAGCTCTTCGCAGCTTCAGTTAAATATTTGATCCCCTTGTATCCTTGTTGGTTTGGATCTAGATGAAAGTAATCGATAAACCCTTGACGGTACAAAACCTCAGGATTTCCATTTTCTAGATATCTCTTAAAAATCGTGAAAGCTTTTCACGATTATGATGATGGCATGGGGTAATAGGGATCTTGTGAAGGGTTATTCCATGGAAAATTTACGCATCGTTTCAAAGGTTTCGAAATAATTTTGAAACAAGTTGAAGATTGTGAATGTCATGTAAAGAAGACGATGCAACACACGAAAAGAGCTCTACATAAAGTTCTTTTGGTAGAGACTCGAGAGAAGGTGATGGTTGTTTGCAAGATTTCTTTCAGGGTAAAGAAGAAGAAGGAGATAACATGTCTTGAGATTTGAAGTACTTGTTCTGTCGCTTGAATATGTTTATTTATAGACGATAGACCGGTTATGACGCAATTATGAAGAGTTGTCATCTCATCAAATTGAAAGCATCTATGTAACCGAAGCAGGAATGGACACTTATTGAATACCTAGAGATACAAAAACAAAAAGAAGAGGCACGATTTTTCGATTGATTATTATAAGGAACCTTTTTACTAAGAAATTAATTTCATCCTCCTCTTATATATAATTAGTCCAAATTACAAGGGTTACCTAACTTGGGCTTGTATAAAAGTTTTAAAATGCCTTGCAACGGTTACCAAAGTTATGGGATATCGAATAAGTATATAAGTGATACGTAGGTGATATATAACATTATCTAAATTCTTTGTTTAAAATGTAAACGTTTTGTTGAAAATGTAGTAACGCAAAGTAGCAGACGACTGTGTGGAAGTTAATGGTGAGAAAATGAAAGAGAAATGAATTTTGGTAAGAAAATGTGGTGGTAATTAATTGTAGTAAATCGTGGAAGGTGATATTTTGACTACACTTAAAGATCATGGTGCATGAAATTAAACGCTATATTTTTACCACTATTAAACACCACCTAACCTCATATTTCAACCTCATTTTGCTATCTATTTATAGACAAAAACCATTCTATCAAATAATTCATATATCAAACATAATTTGAAAATAAGATATGACAACAATACCTGATTTACCAGGCGAGATTTTGCATAAAATTATAATGATTATGGGTGAGCAATATGCTGCAAACCTCCAACTATTTGTTCTCATGGGTAAGCGCAGTTATCAACTTATCCAAACCGAGGAACTGTTTAGTACATGTGGCCTATATGATGTTTGTTACAATAGGATATCCACTCATCCGGAATCCGAATCGTGGATCTTCTTTGAGAAATGTTTGGTTGCTCGTAACCCCACCGTTGTGTACTATGAATCACTACGGATTACAACTCACAGTTGCGACTTGATTCGAGCTGCCACAATCCTAGAAGATAACATAATGTTCGACCAGGGCTCCGTCCTTTAGGTTCCCAGAAGATATTGCGTTCAATTCCCACAATGCATGTACGTATGCTATGTCTTCGATGAGCCAAATTGTAACGAGTGTGTCCTTTATCGAACCGAACGCGAAGTTTGTCAGTACCTTTGATAAGCCTTTTCTCATGTGCTTATATGTGGTCCGCATATGCTCTCTCACCTTAGTAAAAAAGGCACAGTACTGCGCTTCAGTAAATATGGGTTCGCGAGAGGTCGACATCATAGCTGCCTTACGTTTCCCAGATTGATCTTTCGCCATCTTTATGTCTGGTTGCCCTAAAATTATAAGCCGTTATTGAATTTGGTAATGGATAGGAAATTCATAGAGCAACATACATATATCTGAAAATAAACCTTCCATTCAAAGATTTGAGACATAATCAGAAATGGCAAATGTTTAAGACATAACCTAAGAAATGAGATGACGTAGGCAAGAGGATGACTGTTTCCAAAAGTTGTTTGTAGAATTTAATAAGGATTACGTGGGTATCAACCACTAAGTAATATTTAACGGGGAACGTGGGACGGTGAAATAAAACCGTAATTCCTGACGTGTCTTTTTGGCGTTATGGCGTACGTTTCGCTGGTGTAAAGTACATGGTGCACAATATGAAAGCATACACCGTATTTATTAAAACATAAGGTTAGCGCGAGATCACTAAACATAAATTTGTCTGGAGTATTTAAGAGAAACATGTCATGAGACTATCATTACGGAAAAATAAAAACACGATTACTATAGAATTTGACAGACATAACATGCAGTGT
The DNA here is from genome assembly GCA_900406275.1 of Anastatica hierochuntica. NCBI lineage: Eukaryota > Viridiplantae > Streptophyta > Magnoliopsida > Brassicales > Brassicaceae > Anastatica > Anastatica hierochuntica. The sequence continues at coordinate 8,545 of OVAN01006059.1, read as the reverse complement.
GGTACAAGAAATAATTGTTCAAATATGGTTCCAACCTCTCGTCATTGTAAAATAGAAATTCGGGTTCGGGGTACGGTATTGATTCATCGTTGGGGAATCTGAAGGACAGTCAAGATGGATCATTGTAGTTTGGATGGTACAGTTGTATGTCCCATTTCAGAACCCCCACACATCTGTACTAGGTTGTTGGAGGTTATGGGTGCGTGATTGTCCTCGTACAACTTATAAGCTCAGAGTGCCCCGCTTTTATCGCCTTTGCAACAACAGAAGATACTTTGCGCCAGAGTTGCGTATGGATTGAGAGGGATAATTGATTCTAGAAGGGAAATACTCTCATTGAGGTTGCCGCATTAAGTTGCAAGTCGCAAAGTTTCAAACACTACAAGAAAACAGCTGATTTGCGAATGAGGATTTTTTCCCTCGCAAATTTGCGACGGATTTACTATGAAATTAACTCCTATCGCAAATCCCTTGCAAATTTACGAGGGATTTGCGAAACGTTTGCTTAGATTTTAGAATCCCTTGCAAATTTGCGACGGAATAAAGACGGTGGAATTCCGTCACAAATTTGAGAGGCATTTGCGAGGGTTACCTAATTTTTTAACCCACATGTTAAACGAAAGTAACAACCTTATTTCGAGGGTTACCTAATTTTTTAAAAATTCTCTGCAACTCCACTTAAAACAATGTGATTTTATGTTATTTGATTCTTTGTATTTCTAACATGAAAATTCAACTAAAACACCTTAAATTAGTTAAGATCCATTACTTAAAATATTTCCAATAACAGTGGATTTGAATTTGAATAACCCCTCCTCTACAAAACTTTGTTTTCTACGAGGGATTTGCGAGAGATCCCTCAATCCCAAAATACATCAAACCCTAAACCCTAAAAATACATAAGTTTATATCGACAATGACACAAATTTCAACGAATGGTTACAGTAAGATGACTATGATGATTCTACAAAGAAATGCTTTTGCGTTCGACGAGAATAATACTCATCATCATCAATCTTATGTATATGTTGGTCGATGATGATTTTGAATAAATTTATATTTTCTTTTTAATTTGTAAACTTTGAATAATGTTTTCCCTTACACTAATGCATTAGTAGAATTTGTGGTTCCAATTTTCCCCGAAACGTACTTTTTTGGGTTTCGGGGTTTGGTGTATTTTATTTTGCGATAGATGTGTGAGGGATCCCTCGCAAATCCATCGCAGATTTTGAGCGACAAAACGAAAATTAGTGAAATTTTGGAGGAAAAGTCACTGTTTGTGAGGGATTCGTCGCAAATCCATCGCATATTTTGTACGGCAAAAAAAATTAACGTAATTTTTGGAGGGAAGGTCAACAATTGCGAGGGATTTATGAGGGAGTCGTCGCCTATCGCTCGCAAAAATTTGAAATTAATGAACCACCATTTTTGCGACGGAATTGTGAGGGAATTGTGACGACATAAAAATTCATTATATACCAACCAATCCTTTCCCTCTTACTTCATGCCAACCTTTCTCTCTATCATCAATCTCTCCACTCTCTCTCTCTCTAAGCCAAAATAAGGTAATTTTTCTTTAAATAATTTAATATTTAATAGTTAAATATATCTATTTAGTTAATTTGCTTTATTAGATAGTTTAGGATTGGAATTTAATATTTTTAAAATTTAGAATTTCTGGAATTTAGAATGGTTTTAGGATTTTATAATTTAACTCAATTCAAATTTAATTTGTATAGATGTCGTTCAACGGAAATTATTACACTTGTTTTTTGTCAGCCGAAAACTAGTTGACGCTAACAACCACCGTTTAGAAAGTCTCGCAATTCAAATTTAAAGATCCGGTTTTTCGCAGGATGAGATAGGAAGAGGGGCAACGTGTTCCAGTGCAAAACCCAGGGCGAGCCGTCCAGCCAAATAGATTGAGAAGCAGTGGAGCACAAGACGAACACTATGAAATCTGTTCGATTTAGTTTTTTCAGTCTAATAGTATAATTTTTGTAATTATAATATTTATTTTTTATCTAAAATTTTTAGATTACTGAAAATTATTATATTTTCTATTTTAATTTTAAGTTTTTAATATTTTTGTAATTATTATTTTTATTATCTTAATAAAAAAATGCAAAACTAAAAAAACAATTATTCGTTTTTTACAGATTTGCGAGAGCTCCTCGCAATAGCAAATATTTGCTACAGATGCGAGTGAACCGTCACAAATCATTAGCAAATATTTGTCTGAGATTTGCGAGTAATTACGACGATTCGTCGCAAATCCGTAGCAAGCGCTTTGCATAGGATTTACGAGAAAACCCTCGCAAATCCGTAGCAAAATTTTTTTTAATTTTTTATAGCTAATTTGTCACAAATCTCTCGCTAATTTGTTACGGATTTGCGATAATTTTGCTATGTTTTCCAGTTTTTCTAATTTACAAGGCTTTTAGAACAGATGTTTATCTCTCGAAAAATTTGCGAAAGAATTGTGACGCGTATCCATTTCGACTCTCGATTTGCGAGGGAAGCGTTTTCCTCGCAAATTTGTTGTTTTCTTGTAGTGTTTACAATCCTTATCAGCTCATTTATCAAATAGAACTTCATCTATTCAATCAACGACATCATTGACTCGCTTATCAACGACAACAGCAGCTTCCACGTCTTTTGAAGCAAGCGTACGAAGAGCATCCTCTAATTTATTTACGTGCTTTAATAATGCTTTGTCAAAGACAAAACCTGGACCATCATCTAATCCATCTTCGCAAATTTGATTTTCAGAAACCTTTCTTGACTCTCCCCCATAAGAGTCGCTCCCTCTGCAAGTGTCAGAACCTCCAAAGCAAATACTCAACGATCCGACATGTACAGAACTGCTAACCCTGCAAATCTCAGGAAACGAAACCTATTTCGTTTTCAGAAACACCAACTCATCACCAAAAATTTCTTTGAATGAGACGAATAAGTTCAAGGACTTGTCCGCTTGATGTAAGGTGATAAACTTTCTCAAATCGATTTTGGTATTCCGCTCAACTGGCGATTTCCCCTCCCAATAACATATTTCAACCGACGTGACAGTGTTCTCCAACCCATATAACTTACCAATACCCTCCATGAGATCAAGAATGCTTCTAATGGTTGAGTAATCAAATTTCCTTCCCGTTCTTGACTTGTAAATTTTTGAAATATCGTTCTCCGTTTGCAGAAACAATCCAGCGACCCACCATTATCACAACATATATATCCACTTCACCTCAAAATTACAAAAGAATCATGATTTTGTAACTTAATCGCAAAAAAATACTAGGTGTACACAGAGAATGTCACAATTTACTCTGCACATCATCCATCCTTTTCTTCCAATTTCTTCCATTTAACTTTGCAGCTCTTCGCTCTCCACCAAACTAGGGTTTGCGAGTTTTTTCACTTTACCAAACTCAGTGTTTAACCATGTCCTCATATTTATTAATTTACCTTAATTATTTTTTAAAAACAACAAAAAACGGTTCTTTCCCGCCATAAGTTGGGATATTGGGTTTGTGTGTGCAATTGAAATTTCTCGGCTCGTTAGATTTGACCCATTAAACTTTCAGCCAAAGATTTAGTTACCCGCTAAATTTGATTTTGCGCCAAACAGATATGTTCAAGTTTTTTGGTTAATTTCGCTTATGCATACCCGCCCAAAATTGCATGTACTTACTTATTATAATGGTTACACATTTTGCTAATCAAATGTTCTAGCTGATCAACAATTGTATGTGTTGTTTAATGATTACTAGTTTTGAAAAATATAAACATAGGGTAATTTGTAATGTTTAAAAAAAAATTTGATGCGGAATTTTGGTATTTTTGTCAGCCACAAAATTTGATTTCTTAGTCTCCTATAAAAGCCAAATTTCTTTATAAATTAATACCTACAAATTTGTATCTCATGTATAAATACGAAAAGTGCATGTAATGTTTCATACTACAAAAAATAAAAAGGAATACAAAGGAAATACGTGAGTTTTGTTACTAAAAGTAGGATAAAATCGAATTACCCATAAAACACGGCAAGGGTATAATGGTCCAAGAAAACTTTGGAGGGAGAAAAGTTATCTACTTTTACAATTAAAACTTGAAAGTATCCAATTCTATAATTAAAACTTAAAATTTACCTAATTTTCTAAGTCACCTTGTTGTAATCTTCCCAACATTGGTGGACCAATAAAAGTCATGGTCTAATTTTGTAGCGTGGTGTGCCATTGTCTCCATGTAATAGCCCGAATTGGCTATATAGATGCTATTTTATATTGTAACCAAACCGATGCATCCTCTTTCCTCCCATAATTTATCTGGATTTATGTTATCTTGCTTTCAAAAAAATGGAGGTGTGCTCTGACTTTTTTGAGATCCCAAGTTCTGGTTTGGTCGTGGATAAGCTTCAAGACTTTCATATCTTGATTATCTACATTTGACGGTCCAATTGGCACTAAGCGGAGAGCCACAAGACCTTCCGTATGCGTACTTGGTCACCCGAACCTATGAGATAACCTAGTCCATTTTCCAGAACATTTTGTCCAACCATTATACCTCGTCATATGTGGGAAGGATTAGAAGGAAAATAGCAATCCAAGGAAGACATAACCGAAAAATGCTTTCCCTTGAGCATTCTGGACAAAAGTGTATATGGACTCTTGGAGACTCTCCAGCTTAGCTTAGTTAATAGTTTGTCGTTGTACACTATTATGTCTCAAAAGCCAAGACCTCTAGAGCATTTAGGAGTCGTGAGCTTGGCCCATGCAACCCAAGACTTTTAACGTTTGTCCAACTTCTCGTCCCACAAAAATCTTGTGAGCACGGATAGAATTATATTGCATAGGAAGACTAAGACTTAAAACAAGACATAGTATACGACAGGATAGCCGGGAGAACCGATTTAAGCATTACTAATTTTTTGGCTCCTGATAAGAAACGTGGAGACCAACCCTGATATTTTTGTCGAATGTAATTCCCTAGAGCTATGAAAATGTCTCTATTTTTCTTCCAAAATGTTCGAGCAATTCTAAGTACCTCTCGGTTCCTCCTTCATGATGTATTCGTAGAGTCCCTTTGATTTATGCTCTTTTTGTCGTCGGGGTTTTAGATGTAAACGTGATAGATGACTTACGGAAGTTTATAGATTGCCTTGGTGCTCTTCCATAAGTCGTGATTATGTCGTGGAGAGCGTTGACGCTACTATCATCTGATCAATAGAAAAACACCATATCGTCGTCAAACAAAAGATGGTTCATTGGTGGGGCTGTTTCGTGCAACTTTTATACCTGGAAGCCTTCTAATGGTCTGAGCTTGTCGAAAAAAGGCATGAGAGCACCTTGGTGCATAGGATGAAGAGGTATGACGAAAGTGGATCTCCTTGGTGAAGTCCACGTTTGATTTAACTATACCTTAGGCGGATCCTTTTATCAAGAAGGATTAAGTTACAGAGGTAACGAATTGTATAATCCACATAATTCACATGTTATGAAATCTAAGGCGTTCTAAGACCGAGCAGAGAAAATCTCGTTCAATCCGGTCATAAGCTTTACTCATGTCGGTTTTCACCGTCATTGACAGATCTTTAAGAAGTTAAGGATCTCATGGGTTTTTAGGATATTGTCTGAAATAGCCCTTTCCACAACAAACGCGAACTAGTTTTCTGAATTTATCTTTGGGAGAATCAGCTTTAGTCTCTTTGTTAGGATCTTTGCCATAATTTTGTATAAAACATTGCACAACCCAATGGTTCCGTAATATGTGACCTTATCAGGTGGCTGAATTTTCAGAATGAGTTTCACATGTGTGTCGTTGACTCTGGTTGGGATGGAACATATCTCGAAGAAGTCTCAGATTTCCTTCGATATGTCATCGTTCACAACCTTCCAGTATGAGTGAAAGAAACCGGCTAAGAATTTGTGTGGTCCTGGCGCTTTTTGGCGTTGAATGAAAGTACAGCTTCATGGATTTTCTTGTCAGCCAAGATTCTCATAAGTGATTCATTGGTTTCAGAGGATAAAACAGGTTATAAGGCTTCATAAACCGCTCGGAAGACTCCATCAGAGGTGGACGAGAAAATCTCGATGTAATATTTCTCAAAAACCTTAGCTATCTCTGGTTCTTTGAAGTGAGCGACTATGTCAGTTTCTCTTCAAATGTAATCTCTGATAAATCTCTGGCGAAAACCTTGGCTATCTTTGATTTCTCGAACAACTGTGAATTAATTACATGTGCAACAAGTTTCTTTTATAACCAGAAATTTTCCTTCGTCTTTACTACGCCACACGGTCGATATTAGTCGAAATTTTTTTCTTTTTCTCTAGTCGGTTATCAAACCGAAACATTTTCCTTTTTTTCAATCCTGGAATCATTTATGATGGAGCGGAAATCCAATCCTTCGAAGCGTACATACTTCGTTCGACCTCATGGAAAGAGTTCAACCTATGTGTTGTAATACTGAAAAATTTAGGGTTTGTAATCATTAAATTCAAATAATTTTATGTTTATTTTTTCTATTGTTTATATTCAAATTTTAGTTCTATAATTTATATAACACTTTGTAGACAATTTTTGGCAATATATTATATATTTTGTTTAGGGAAAACGATCTATTTCCCCATGTACAGTAAGCATATATCATCAGTTCTCCATGAAATTTTGACCTAGTGCTAATTTCACATGAATTGAAAGTTATATATATATATTTCTCCCTAAATTGATAGTTCAAAACTTATTTATACATGAATGCTGGTTTTGACAGTTTATATAATAAAATCGGCATTAAACCGGAATAACTTAAGCCAAACCACTTAAACCAATACCAAACCAAATTAAAATCTGATCAATGAACAGATCCGACCCAAAATTATTTCTCTTCATTTTTCGTTTTTCTTGTTCATCTTCTTCTTCATTTTTTTTTCACACTACAAATCACGATAATTGAAAAAGAGATGAAATTGGGATCAAAGGATTCAAGATTTTGATTCTTTCTACCTTCAAAACGATTTGAAAAGAAAACAAAACAATTAAACCATCAACAACAACAACAGAGAAAAAGGCAAAAACTTTCTTCCTCTCTATCTCTCTCTGTTCTCTGTATCTTCGATCTCTCTGACTCACGCCCTCCGTATTGATCCAAATCTCTAATCCGAATCGATTCTCGAAAGTGGTTTGTGTTAAGAAAATCTGTAGATCTAACGAATCGTATTACCTGAATCTGATAAAACGATAAGAAATTCGAATATTTATTAGTTCTCATTGAATTTATTATATATATAAACAAAACTATGAAGAGATCGAAGAAACCTTCCAGAGTTTCATGGCCACCAGGTCCTAAGCTTTGTTAGGTATCGATATCCTCGTTGTCGTTATCGTCAATGCTCTTTTTCTCCTACGATCTTTACCTTTCGAATCGTTAATCCAAAAAAAAAATTCGATTGATCCGTCTTATTGAATTAGCGATCTATGAGTTCGTTATGAGATCTACCGTCTTATGTTCGATTTTAACTTCTCCACAACTTTTTCGAAACTTCTAAAAACAGAGTTAAGTTTCTTACCTTGTCATCAACATCGGTGAAATTTCGAACATAAGAAACTTCGTATCCTAAATGCTTAAGGTACTTACATAATTCTCAATTCAAAATATTCAAAACACAAAACTTATCAAAAATCGAAAACTTCACAAAAACCCAGAAGAAATCTTCAAGCTTCTTTCACTAACTCGATACCTTAGGAGAACATCGAAGGTAACGTATATGTGTTCATATTCAATATTATTCAAACCCAGAAAAAACCCAGATGAATTTTCGAATCGGTTGTTCATATTATGTAAAATCAAATCGTTAATGGAGATGTGTAAAGAGAATTATGATTGATTTAACACTTAAGATTTAACTCATAATCGGAGTCAGCTTCTTCTCCGGCGGCGATTCCTTTCATAATTCTCCAATACTCTAATCCCAATTTCATCTCTTTTTCAATTATCGCGATGTGTAGTGTGAAAAAAAAATGAAGAAGAAGATGAACAAGAAAAACGAAAAAATGAAGAGAAATAATTTTGGGTCGGATCTGTTCATAGATCGGATTTTAATTTGGTTTGGTATTGATTTAAGTGGTTTGGTTTAAGTTATTCTGGTTTAGTGTCGATTTTATTATATAAACCGTCAAAACCAGCATTTATGTATAAATAAGTTTTGAACTATCAATTTAGAGAGAAATATATATAACTTTCGATTCATGTGGAATTAGCACTAGGTCAAAATTTCCTGGAAAACTGATGCTATATGGTTACTGTACATCGGGGAAATAAATAGTTTTCCCTTTTGTTTAATATATTTTCAGTCAAAAAAATTTTTAACCCGCCGGTGATTCAACCAGAAGGGAATGGTTTTGAGGAAATTATCAAACCATTACGAGGAGAAGGTAGTGCAAACTGTCACTCGGACAGAAGATGCATCCACAAATTTAAACAATAGAGAAAAAACAAGATAATCTAACTATTAAAAAGTTCTTATTCCAAGGCAAACAGACTGTCCACGTC
>OVAN01006058.1:0-22120 GCA_900406275.1 Anastatica hierochuntica | reverse complement strand
TAATAAAACCTTAAATTAAACACGAGTCTAAAACATCCATCACAAGGACAAGCGATGACGGAAAGAGATGACGGCGATGGGGAGGGCTCGGTTGGCGGCTGCGGCGCACGGGATTGCTCGATTGGTGGCTCGGGAGAAGGAAACGGCGGCGGTGGCTCACGGGAAGACTCGGGTGGCTCGGTTACGGCTCGACGGCTAGGGTTCCGATTGCAGGGAGTGATTTCGACAGAGCTATGCTGCGGGTTTCGGGATGGTGCGTTTCTCGAGGCGAAGACGCGTTAAAATAGAGAGACGGCTGCTCGGTTTGACATAGGGCTCCCTCGGTTTGGTTCGGCAAACCGGGTTGGTCGAATCGGTTCAATTCCTATTCCGGGTCGGGGTCATTACAGAAATATTCCTTATTGTATAGATAGACTCGAAACTAGAAGTTATCCATAAAAGATATGAAGATATTCTTATTCGAAAACTATAAATACAAGGGAAAGAATCCTAATTCAGGGATCCGAAACCTAATACACAATACTCATACTTTGTAATCGATCTCTTTAACAATTTCAATATAGACTCACTTTACATCTCTTTGGTTCTTGTTATTCTCCATAAAAGGACCACCAAAAAACCCCTAAACAGTTTGGCGCTAAAAGGAGGGGGAGATACCAACAAGAACAAAAGAACAAAGATGAGTGAATCCAATAGTTGTTTCGAACCAAAGAAGAGTGCCTGTCTTGAATCTACATCTAATGGAGTAGCTATGACCCAGCCATAAGAGGTCATACCCAAAATAATGGAGGATGCAACTCTCGCAGCAAAGTTGCAAGAGTAGATAGTAATTGCCATAAAACTAAGAGAAAACGAAGCTCGATTGAAGGATTTGGAAGATGAGTATACGATTCTCAGAGCCTTGGCGACGGAAATAGATGCTTAGACATCCAGTGCCGACGACGATGATGGGGGAAAGTGTGTCAAATTCAAGAAGAGAATCCCATCAATGTGGTCGCTGGATGAAATATCGACAAAGATCGCTAAGGAGATGCGAGCACATCAAACTCCGAGCTCTGGACTAACCCAAACCCCTTGCTCTTACCATCAAAGCGGCCCTAACGAACCTCACAAAGGAAACGCTAACGAGGCCCATGGTCTAGAAGCCTTGCTAACGGGATGTTAGAAGCTATGGAAAACATGACCAAGCGTCTCCCAGGGGTAGCTCAACCAATCATCAAAAGCACCCCCAATTCTTACGCATATACACCATTCTTCGATACCATCGCCCTTAGAAAAGTTCCCAAGAGGTTCACTTGGCCTGTGATGCCATTGTACGATGGGATTGTAGACCCCGACACGCACATATCCCAGTATCGCTAATGCATGCTCACTACGTCTATCGACCAGGATCACATGGAAGTCTATTTATAGAGAAAATTATATCATTTCTCTATTTATAGAGTAATACATTGGAGTAAAATCCTCATCTCTATTTATCCCTATTATAGAGATCTCTACAATAGAGATGGGTTGAAGATGCTCTAAGGCCCATGTGAAAGAATTTAGAGAATATGAAATCTGTTTTAGTAGTAACAAGAATCTAGGATGGACTGAAGAACATTATTACGAACATTATGAAGAGAGAATGATAATGGTAAGACTTAATTTTTATTAATGAACAACTGTTAGCCTTTATAGGCTTTACAAGATAAGAAAGATACAAAAGGAATAATGAACCTAGACTTACAAACATACTAAATAAGGAATAAACAATAATGTTCTTAATAACCAACCAACTGTATTGGACCGTTGGTGACCTCTCTAGATGCGCCAGCTCATCAATGTGGTTCTGGTGGTCCCCTCACTAAAGTTAACACACAACCATATCTCGTCCAGACCTTAGTTGTACCAATTTTTTGGCTCCAGTAGTACCATTTATACTGCTTTAGTAGTACCATAACTCCTTTTAGTATGTTAAGCTTCTCTTTCAAATGTTCCCTTTGATAATTCATTTGATCAATACTCTCCCTCAAGTTTATACTTTGGAATCACCCGAAAAGTCTTAACTTGGAAGAGAAAGCCCATTAGGATCACCTCATTAAAAACCTCAATGTGGAAAACCACGTGGGACAAAACGACATTGAGGGAAAAAGAGTATGATCTAATGAGCTAGGGGACATTTGATCAATGAGGTAATGTCAAGTCCACAAGTCCAAGTTTCTCACAAATGTGATTGCAAACCTTGATACTTGCGGCTTTGGTGAAGATGTCCGTGAGTTGATCTTCACTCTTTGTGTAACATGGAAGAATGACTCCTTCTTTTATCTTCTCTTGAACCTTGTGACAATATATCTCTATGTGCTTGGTTTTTCCGTGAAATACTGAATTAGAAGCTATATGTATGGTGGTTTGATTGTCACAATGAAATGTAATAGGACGCTCTTGCTCGATCCCAAAGTCTTTGAGTAGAGTCTTTAGCCAAGTCAATTCATTGGTCAGCTTCCTCATAGCTCTATATTTCGCTTCCGCACTTGAACATGAGACAACTTTTTGCTTGTTAGTCTTCCAAGTTACTAGGTTCCCACCAATAAAAGTAGAAAAACAGGTTGTAGACGTCCTATCTATTTTATCTCCTGCCCAATCCGCATCACAATATCCTACAATTTCGGTATTTCCATTCTTTCCCATCTAAATGTCTTGACCGGGTGATCCTTTGATGTATCTCAAGATCCTTTCAACCATAGACCAATGATAAACCGATGGCTCCTTCATGTGTTGGCTTACTTGATTAACCGCAAAGCATAGATCCGGCCTAGAGAGTGTGAGATAGATTAGTTTCCCAACAAGTCTTCTATATTGCTCAACATCTTTCAACTTCTCATCTCCTTGCTCCCCCTTTCTATTGACCTTGTAACCATCCTCAAGATGCTCATTTTTCTTTGGTCTAGCATTGGAGAATCCTCTTGAGCATTTGGACAACTTTGATAGGTTGTGTGGAACGGTGAAAATTAATGGAGTGGCGGAGGATGTGATCAACTTAACTTTGTTTCCATTTTCTCTAGGTGACAAAGCATCACAATGGGAGAAGAGTGTTGTAACATCTTCTATCACAACTTGGGATGAATGCAAGAAAAGGTTCTTGCCAAAATTCTTCTCACTATAAAGAACTGAAAAGATAAGGAATGAGATCTCTACTCTCAATAAAGGAGGAGTAGAATCACTATATGAAGCTTGGGATCGTTTCAATGGATACATTAGGAGTTTCCCTCATCATGGGATCACTAGAGGCAACTTGCTTCAAATTTTAGATAGAGGGATCCATGAGAAGTTTCGTCTAGCTTTGAACACCGCTTCAATGGAAAGTTTTGCTAGTCTCTCCGTCGAACAAGGAGAGAAACTTATTGAAAATTTTCCCCAAAGTGACAATTTTGATGGAAATTATTATGATAGAACAGTTAGAAATACAAGATCGAGGGATGACAAGATAAAAAGAGCTTAATGATAAACTTTATAGGCTCATTCTCCAAACAAAAAGAAATTTTCATTTTGTTGAAACTAAATGCGAAGGAAGACAAGATGGTGAGGATCATGAAGAAGTGAGCTATATCTAAGGAGGGTACAACCAAAAACCTTTCAACCAAGGATACGCAGCCATACAACAACAATTTGTCCTACCGAAGCATAAATGTGGAGAACCCAAAAGATCAACTCTACTCGCCCAAGACTAATCAACAAGGGTACCAATACAAACCAAAAAAGGCTATTACCAAAACCTCAACAACAAACCGATTCTTCCAAATAAGAATATAATCACACTATACTTAAAAAGCAAGTTGAAAGCCAAAACAAGACTAAGACCGAATTCAACAAGAGATTTGGAGAAATGAATACGAAGATGAAAGCTATGTACCAAAACATGAAAATTAAGCATGATCTTCTAGCTTCACATGTGAAGGCCATAAATTCACAACTACATCAAGTGATTTCGAACCAAAAAGGGAATGCCGTAGCCAAAGAGAAGGGAGGATAAAGCCAAAACTATTGCAATGTGTTCTGGGAGGAAATATACAATGATCTTAAGCCATGGAAAGGTATTGTATTTACTCTTGAGGAGGAAGAGATCATCAATGATTTTGAAAGACTCTTTTTGAATCTTATTGATGAGGAATTTGATGATGAATTAGAAGTTGAATTGTTTAGAAATCCTCTTGAGAAGGAAAGTCATGTCAAATCTAGACTAGATTTCGGTAGACCTAGTACTCCCAATGGAAAGGAACTTGAAAAGAAAGACACTCTACCTCTTGAAGGAGATGTCGATTTTTATTTGAAGAAGGAGGAAAAGCCTTTGTTTGAAGATAAGGCTACTAAAAAAGAAAGGGTTAAGGAAGCTGTGAAGGAAGAAAGATTCAAAAAAACAAAAAGAAGAAAGTGATGTCTCAAGGGAAGGAGCTAACCTCGTACTCTTAAGAGATGATACAAAGGAAGTTACAATGGAAAGGTTGGAGAATTTGGAGCTAAGGATCGGAAACACCTTTGTGAAGTGTGATTTTATTGTGATGGACACTAAGTCCAATCAAGCTAAGTTCCCAATCATCCATGGAACACCTTTCTTGTTCAACGCGGATGCTATAATCGATTTTGAAGCCAAAGAAATGTTTTTGAAGAAGGTTGATAAAGGAGCATCCTATCCTATGCTCAATCTCGATAAGGATATTGGATATTGTGGAAAAATATACCTAAGAGGAGTAAGCCAAATTGTAGAACCAATGAGGAAAAAATTTATGAGAACTTTGGAAAAGATGGAGTTTGGGATTAGTTCTACGGGAAGGAAGAAACCAAGGTTGCTTCCTTTAAAGAGGAGTTGGCCCATGAGAAGAAAGCTCAATTAATTTACAAGTAAAATGCTAGCTACAACCCCAATTTCTACAAAAGGCAAAAGGGTAAAGAACTTCTACAAGATCAAAGAATGGATTATAAGGAAAGCACCAAGGGGACCAAACCATGATGAGGTGATCCTTAACTTCACCAACTAAAAGGGGGAAGTAAGGTCAAGCTAAAGACCTTAAACAAGCGCGCTTGAGAGGCAATCTCATGAGTATCCTTTGTAAATATTTTCTTTTATCGCTTTAAGTCATTATGTTTCAATAATGATGGTTATGTCTTGAAAAATTCTTCTTTCAAAGTCATTCTTTTTTGCTCAAAGCTTAGGTACCAAAGGAGAATCATTTAAAGCAATAATCAAATGCCAAGAATGGAAATGGAATTAACACTTCCAATGAGCCAAAATAACCTAACACTTAGAAAAAATTTCTATGGCTAAGTTATGTTATCTAAATTCAAGAATCTAATTTGCACTTCACCAATTCTAAAGTCTTTCAAGAGTGATTTTGGAATCGCTTGATTTAAGAAAATCTAATGATTTTGATTCAATTACAAACTTTTGGTCCTAATTTTTAAAAGTTCAATGAATGAATTTTTCCCTCCAATTTTAAATGTTAAATTTGGGTTAGTTTTCAAAAGTTCAACGGAAATTAAAGATTTTTGAAACATGGGGATCATTTTGCAAAGAACTTTTTACACTTCCACTTTTAGCCACTACTTTTAACTCTCTCTCTCTCTCTCCCTCTCTCTCTCTCCNCTCTCTCTCTCTCTCTCTCTCTCTCTCTCTCTCTCTCTCTCTCTCCTTTCTCTTCTTCGAAGAGAAAGCTTTGATTTTTAAGAGAGAAATTGTGTGAAAGTTTGTGATTTTTTGTTCTTCTAAGTGCATTAAAGCTTTTTCTATATTCCATTTTCTTCCAACATCAAGAACAAGGTATGAAAAATTTAAAACCCCCTCATTTCTCTTGAAACTTTCGATTTTTATGATCATAAAGATTTTGTTGATGTTTTATGAGATTTTTGATTAGAAAGAGCTTAGGTTTGAAGGTTTCATGGATTAAAATCACTTAGAAACAACTAGAAATGCAATAAATCAAAAATCTGTTTATGAAGTGAATAGTGTTTAAAATATCATTTTGGAAAATTTTTGAATTTGTTGGTTTATATGTTTAATGGGTGTTAGATATGCTTAGAATCATGTATCACTTTCTTGATTTGGAGAAATTTTTGAGATTTCGTTCATCTTCTAAAATTTCAATTTTTATAAAATGTTAACGGGAAGGTTGATTTTTGATTCTTACATAGCTTGCGTTGTGGTTTTTGTTTAAGTGTTTGGTTTGTTGTGCATACTTGCAACCACTACTTTAAGTTTGATCCATGATTATGAATTTGAGAATATTATATTTAGTGCATATCATGTCTACATTTAGAGATGTTCTTAAAAAGGTATCAAATTGAATTGGAACTTGGTAGTTTAGTAAGCATTTAAAACAAGGTCATGATTTTGGAAGTGAAAAGTCAAGTGCATACTCATGTTTAATTCTTTGATGGTTGTTTATTTGAGGACAAGCAAAGGGCAAGTCTGGGGGAGTTCATGTGTACATATTTTCATGCATATTTAGGTGCCTTTTAGCTATGTTTTATTAAATTTTAGGATGTAAATATTGTATTATAGTCTTAGAATTCATCTAGTTTGTAACTAGAGTCTAGGTTTAGGATTTGTTGCATATGCATACACTTTTTTTGCATTTGTAGGTACAACCATTAGAGTGGCTCAATAGAGGATCAAGTGATGGATTCAATGTGGTTTTGAAGTCATGAAATCATGGCAAAGAGGAGCTAGATGCACGGTGAAAATGTGGAAGCAAATGTGCCATCAAAGGAGCAAAAAAGAAGCAAAAACTGCCCAACACATGTGACTATCGGTCATACGATCGATAGTGGCATGCGCATGACTGAGCATTTCTATCACATACATGTTAAAATAGAAAAAAAGCGAGAGTTTAGCCTTGTAATGTGTATGAGTGAATAGATCTTCGCCATGAGAGTGGATAGATCGACTAAGAAGGATTCCTTGGCCTATGAATGGCTTTAATCATCTAATATAGCCTTGAAAAAGTTCATTATAGTTCTAGATCAACCCCGAAACTAATTGCTATGTCTGAAGATTTGATCTTTTTCATTGATTGCACTTAAAGCTTGTCACTTTCTTGCACTATACTTATTGTTTGCTTTCATATTGTCTTTATTTATGTGATCTCATTATGTTTGCATTTATTTATACTTAGATTTAGTTGAGACTTGTGTCACCCCACCTTAATCGACTTTCCTAGACTAGGATGTCTAGTGTATTCACTTTGTTTAGGTTCTTGCTAGTTAAGTTCTTAAATCCTTAAAACGATATCTAAAATACTACAACTCGACACCATTCTCTTATGGGAATCGTTGGGTTTAGCTTAGGTTTATAAATTTAAGCTTGCTACGTTGGTAACTCCAAACATCGGCTCACGTCACCATCTTGGATTTTCCGTCAGCATATAATGATATCATTGAAAGACCATGGATTCACTCCACGATAGATGTTCTTAGTACGTTGCACCAAGTCATGAAGTTTACCACACCTTGGGGAATTGAAGAAATCAAAGGTGAGCGGCAGGATGCTCGTTCACGCTACGAGGTCACTCTCAAAAGTAAGTGGACAACTCTAACTCCAATTTTGGCCAAAGCCAATACCGATGATGAAGAACCCAAGGTCAAAAAATTCGATGAAATCCCATTAGTGGAATGTGATCCTACCAAGAAGTTAAGGGTCGGTTCATGTCTTCCCATATATTTGAAGGAAAAGGCTCATAGGTTTCCTCCATTGTAACTAAAATTGTCTTTCTTGGTCGCATGTAGACATGTTATGGATTGGCCTCGACATCATCTTCCATGAAATGATGGTCGATCTAGATCATCGACCAATGAAGCAGAAGAGGAGATAATTCTATTCAAATAGAGATGCCATTGTTAACAAGGAAGTGAGCAACCTCCTTGAAGTTGAGTTCATACGAGAAGTAAAATACCTGAAGTGGTTAGATGACTTCGTAGTGGTACAAAAGAAAAATGAGAAGTGGTTTCATTGATTTCACGGATCTCAACAAAGCTTGCCTCAAGGACCCTTTTCCTTTACCACACATCGATAAGTTGGTAGACGCCACTGTTGGACAGGGTACAACCAAATCTTGATGCACCCTAAAGCCCAGAAAAAGACGAGCTTCATGACATCTCAAGGAATTTACTACTATAAAGTCATGCCTTTTGGCCTCAAGAATGCATTATCAACTTACCAAAGGTTGGTCAACTAGATGTTCACCAAGAACATCGGCCAACCCATGGTGGTACACATTGATGACATGCTAGTCAAATCTTTGCTGGCAGAAGACCATATCCTTCACCTCCTTCATGCCTTCGATACTCTCCGAAAATACAATATGAAGCTCAAACCATCAAAAGGCTCCTTTGGTGTTAGCTC
The DNA here is from genome assembly GCA_900406275.1 of Anastatica hierochuntica. Lineage (NCBI taxonomy): Eukaryota > Viridiplantae > Streptophyta > Magnoliopsida > Brassicales > Brassicaceae > Anastatica > Anastatica hierochuntica. The sequence continues at coordinate 13,746 of OVAN01006058.1, read as the reverse complement.
TGGACAATTCTTAGTCTATATTATCACACATCGAGGGATAGAGGCTAATCGGGAGCATATAAGAGCTATCCAATGGATTCATTCGCCACAAACCCCTAAGGATATCCAAAAGCTAATAGGGAGGATGGCAGCTTTAAGTAGATTCATCTCGAGGTTGTCAGATAGATTACACCCTTTCTTCGAAGTCCTTAAGAAGGGGAAAGAATTCGTATGGGATGAAAAATTCAAAGAAGCCTTGGCTACCCTAAAAGACTACATGTCTTCGCCACCACTACTCTCTAAGAAGAAAGATAAGGAACAATTGCTCATATGGTTGGTTGTTTCCGACTACGCCGTCAGTGGCGTCCTTGTGAGAGAAGAGGATATTATCCAGTGCCCCATATATTAAATTACCAAATCACTCCTGGATTCCAAGACACAGTATAACCATTCGGAGAAGTTGGCCCTAGCCTTGGTAGTCGCTGCGTGGAAGCTAAGGTCGTATTTCCAAGCACGTCATACTGTGGTGGTCACTTCAACACCCATCAAATTCATCTTACACAAACTTGAAGTATCTGAAAGATAGCAAAATGGGGAGTGGAGCTGACGTAATCTTCAGACTAGTCACCGATATAAAAACACAGGCGTTGGCAGAATTAATTGGTGAATTCCCACTCACCATGGAGCTAAGCTCTCCATAGCACGACTTCCATTGGAGAATTGAAATTGAATGTCGATAGATATAACAATACTAGGGAAACTTGTTTAGGGATCGTGTTAACCTCACCTAATGGCGAGACGACATCGCGAGCAATCCGATGCGAATTCAAAGTCACGAACAATAAGGCTAAATATGAGACCCTCATAGCTGGTCTTGCTCTTGTCAAAGAATGGGAAGCCCAAAGAATCAGAGTCCATAGCGACTCCCATCTTATCATTAATCAGATCCAAGGAGACTACTAAGGTAGAGATGTCACCATGACTAGATATTTGTTATTCGCCAACAGACTCGTAGCGGATTTCGAAGAGTGCAAACTATATCAAGTCCATTGGGAGGAGAATTTCCAAGCCGATGCCTTGGCCAACCTCGGGTCAGCCTTGCAGACTCTCAAAGAATTGGATATCCCTTTGTTGATGCTACAATGGCATGTTATCGCTTCGAAAGTGCTCACGATAGACGAAAGTGCAAGAAATGGTCCAGACCAAGGGTCAACAGAGGTTGTCACCAACTAGGAAATATCTCGCTCCGGAAGTGCTCAAGATAGACGAAAGCGCAAGCGATTGGAGAAAACTTATAGTAGGATACCTCAATGATGGTATCCTACCAACCTCAAAGTGGAGTGCGCCAAAATAAAACGACAAGCAGCGAGATATTGCCTTGCTCGGTAGAAACTCTATAGATGATTGGGGGATCGTTACAAAGGTGCCTTGGATGGCTCAAAGCAAAGCTTGTATTAGAGGAACTCTATGAAGGCACATGCGGATCACACTCGGGGGGAAAAAGCCTCACGCTAAGGACACAAGGAGCTAGCTATTATTGGCCAACGCTAGGTAATGATGCAAAGCTTTAGGTGAGAACTGCATACGATGTCAGGTGCACACCCAAGTTTGGAAGCTACCCCTAGAGAACTTTAGAAGAATAAGCGCACCATGGCCCTTCGCAAAGTGCGACATGGATATTGTTAGAAAATTCCCTAAGGTATCCTCGCAAAAGGTTTTTCTATTTGTCATAACAAAATATTTCACTAAGTGGCTGGAGGCAAATTACAAACGTCCAAATACAAAATTTTCTAAAGAATCATTTGCATATTTCTTGTTCCCCACGAGATTGTCACGAACAACGGGACACGGTTCACTAGAAATGACTTTAGAGATTTCTGTAAGACTAGGGAAATTAAGCTTAGTTTTGCCATGCCTCGCCACCCCCAGTCGAATGGTCAAGCTGAATCGAGCAATAAAATAATCGTCAACATACTGAAAAGGAGGCTAGTTGCGAAAAAGGGGCTATGGTTGGATTATCTCCCTGGTGTACTATGGGCATACCGTAAAACTACAAAATCGGCCGCTGTGAACCCCCTATTCCATGGTTTTATGGCACAAAAGCAGTCATTCTGATGTGTACATATTTTTCTGTCATATTTTGGTGCATTTTAGCTTAGTTTCATCTACATTTAGGTTGTATATATTGGATATAAGTCTTAGAATCCATGAGTTTAAGTCAAGAGTCTAGTTTAGGATCATATTGCATTTGCATGTCAGTTCTTTTCATCTGTTGGAACAACTTTGGGATGGATTCATGGAGGCTCTAGAGGAGGATTCAAAGTGGATGTAAAGCTAAGCAATCAAAGAAAAGAGGAGTCAAATGCTATGGGAGAAGATGGAACCAATTGAAGCAATCAAAGGATGGAAGAAGAGGCTACAAGCTACCAAAGTGAGCAGTTGTCGACCTGGAGGTCGAAAGCAACCCACTTTGGGTCGACAACTGCCTAGTTAGGAGCCCTGCTGTGTAAAGTAAGTTGTTGTCGACCTGGAGGTCAACATTAGCCTACTTTTTTGCAACGATAGGGCACTTTGACGTAAAAAATTGCTTCTAGGGCACCCACACTTTCCCTCTTTAGTATAAATACCCTCTTATGTGAACCAAGAACATATCTTTACATGAGAAAACATATATCCTTCAATATTTTGCTTGTCTTTGAGATCAAACTCTTGTAATAACTACTTTTTTTACATTGAGTGGATTTGGATCTCTTCTCTTCATTTCTTTCTTTTAGATATATTTTTAAGAACATGGGAGCTCAAAGACGCAACCTTTGTCTTTGGATTTCCATGACTCTTAGTGAGTTGATCCTTCTTGGATCTTGAGATCTAGTAGGATAGGGTTAGATCTAGGGTTGTGAAGGATGATTAGGCTAGATTTTGGCATAGATTCCAACTAGATCTTGTTTAGTTCTTCAAAGTTCATTGCTTGCTCATTGACGTTTAGAAAGTATTTGATGAAATGCTTGAGAGAACAAGATATATGTCTTTCACTTGGGCCCATGATAGTGGATGTTACCTAGGTGCTAGATGACTAGAAGGGCTTGAGAAACACTATCACTTACATGTTTAGATAGGAAACAAACAAGAGTTAAGCCTTGTAATGTTTATGGGTGAATAGATCTTCGCTATGAGAGTGGATAAAGACCATTACATCTCTAGATCGACCACGAACCAATGGCTATTATCTCAAGATACTATCTTTTTTATTGTTTACATCCAAATTCACTCCTTTCTTGCTCTTACTTGTTGCTAGTTTAATTATTGCTTTTATTTATGCTTTTTAATTATGTTTGGCCTTGTTGATCGCTAGATTTAGTGGAGACCCGTGAAAATCCCCATTTAAATCGACCCCCTAGACTAGGATATCTAGTGTATTACCTTTGTTTAGGTTCTACTAGTCAGGCCTTTAAATCCTTGGACGATACCTTAAGTACTACAACTCGACCCCATTCTCTTGCGGGATTGGAGTAGGCTTAGGTTTATAAATTTTAAACTTTGACGACCAACTCGAGCCCTTGTCAAGTTTTGGCACCGTTGCCGTTGAATTTAGGCTTTAGATAGAATCTTCAAAGAGATTTCTAGAATTCTAGGACTAGAACTTGCTTTTTGCTTATTTCACAAAATTTTCTAACTTTCTTTTGTTTATTTTCTTTGATTTGTGAAGGTAGATGATAACAATTTCAAGAACTGAGCCAAATAAAATACTTCTTGACATCGATCCAACACTCATTGAAAGAAAACAATCAAGACATAGAAGAGCTAGAGAAAGACAAGCCCATCTAAGAAGGTTGGGTATGAATCAAGATGTTGAAGAAGAGAATCTTCCACCTATGGAGAACCCTCAACAAGAGCAGTTCCTCCCTCCAAATCATGGGAATTTCATTAGTCAAGAGGACCGAGGGAAATGTCCATTCCATATCCCTAGAGAAGAACCAAGGATTGGAGAAGGCGATGAGCCATTCACTAATGGCGAAAGGATGGGTATAAGACCCCCACAAATCTGCAACAAAAACTTTGAGATCAGTCAAGCTTAATCAATATGGTCCAAAATGCTAAATTATTTAGTCTTGCATTGGAAAACCCTCTAGAGCACTTCGACAACTTTGAAAGGTTAATCGGGACGGTAAAGATTAATGGAGTGGCGGAAGACATCATCAAATTGACTTTGTTTCCATTCTCTTTAAGAGACAAAGCATCTCAATGGGAGAAAAGCGTTGTGACATCTTCTATCACAACATGTGACGAGTGTAAAAAGAGGTTCTTGGCTAAGTTCTTCTCACCCCAAAGGACGACAAAGATAAGGAATGAGATCTCTACCTTCAAACAAGGAGGAATGGAATCTCTTTATGAAGGTTGGGACCGCTTCAATGGATATATAAGGAGTTGTCCTCACCATGGTATCACCAAGGGAAACCTACTTCAAATCTTCCATAGAGGTATCAATGAAAAGTACCGCTTGGCTTTGAACACCGCTTTCATGGGAAGCTTTGCTAGTCTTTCTGCCGATCAAGGAGAGAAACTCATAGACAATCTCGCCCAAAGCTACAATTGCGATAGGGATGATTATGATAAAACGGCGAGAAGTACGGAATCTAAGGAAGACAATACTAAGGAGCTTGGTGACAAGGTTGATAGGCTCATTCAACAAACAAGCAGAAGTATTCAGTTTGCGGATACCGAAGTCGAAGGAAAAGAGGGTGAGAACTAAGAAGAAGTGAGCTACATCCGAGGAGGGTACAACCAAAAACCCTTCAACCAAGGATACAAGCCTTTCAACAACAATAACCTATCCTACCGAAGCATTAATGTGGAGAACCCACAAGATCAAGTCTATCATCCCAAGACTAGCCAACAAGGGTGTCAATACCAACCTAAGAAAGGTTACTACCAAAAGCCTCAATAACAAGTCGGTCCTACAAAAGAAGAAGAGAATCATGCTATGCTTAAAAAGGTAGTGGAAGGACAAAATAAGACCAAGGCCAAGCTCAAGAAGAAGTTTGGGAAGATGAATGTGAAGATAGAGTCTATGTACTAGGGCATGAACATCAAGCATGAAGCTCTTGCTTCACATGTTAAGGTCATAGATTCCCAACTCCACAAGTTATCTCAGACCGTAAGGGAAAGGCCACGGCTAAAGAGAAGGGAGAGTCTAGCAAGGACTTTTGCAATGCTTTCTTAGAAGAAATCAACAACACTCCTCAACTATGGGACGATATTGTCTTTACTCTTGAAGAGGAGAAAATTATTGATGACTTTGAGAATCTATTTTTGAATCCCCTTGATGAGATTCTTGATTGTTTGAATGTGGAATTGGTTGGAAACCTGATTGTTAAGGAAGGTCATGTAAGATTTGACCTTGAAATTGAAGAGACAAGTGCTCCAATTGGAAAAGAGCTTGAGAAAAAAGACACTCCTTTGGGTAAAGGAGATGTCGTGATTGAAAAAGAAGAGAAAGAACCTTTGTTTGAAAGTGAGACTACTAAAGAAGTTTCCAAGGAAGCTAAGGAAAGAGGAAGCTTCATTGAAGAAGAGAAACCCAATGTCTCAAGGAAAGAGACATTTAAGAAGAAAGAAAAGATTCCTAGGAATATGCCTAGAGGAGAAGAGGTGAGTGAGTAAGACTTCCCCATTTTGAGTCTTTCGGTTCTTCAGTCCACACTCCCATACCCTCAACGCTTCAATAAGCAAATCTTTGAGTTGCATTACAAAGAACCCAATAATAAAGGTATTTTGGGCATTCCCAAGGAATGGGAAGAGGAAGCAAAAACAAGTGAAATTGTCAAAAACAAAGATGGAAAAGGCCATTTCTCAAAGAGATAAAGTTGAGAAGATCATGAGGAACAATAGTATCCCGACAACTAGAGATATTGAAAAGACTCTAGAGAAGAGCAATGATGAAGGAATGTTTATAATTCCATGTGCTCTTAAGGATTACCATTTTGAGAATGCTTTGGCGCACATCGGTGCTAGTTTGAATGTCATCTCATTAGATCGTGTGAAAATACTTGGATTTCAATACAAGATCAAGAGAGGAGCAGATCCCATCTTACTTGGGGATGCATCTAAAAAGACTCCTATGAGAAGGCTAGAGAACATTGAGCTAAGGGTCAACAACACACTTATTAAGTGAGACTTTGAGGTTGTGGATACTAATTCCAACCAAGACAAATTCCCATTGATATTAGGAACGCCATTCCTCATAACTACTGGAGCTTTAATAGAATTTGATACTAAAGATCTCTCGTTTTGAAAAGAATTGATGAAGGAGTCTCCTACCTAATTCTTAAAACCAAGAGGGACAATGCTTTTTGTGGTATTATTTATCAAAGGGAACCAAAGAAAAAGGGTAGAATTCGAGAAGAAAAAGTCTATCAGAGTTTGAGGAAGGATGGAGTTTGGGATTTGTTTCATGAGGTAGACCCCAAGGGCGATGTGTCTCACGAAGATTTGGACATGCTAAAGGATGAACCAACCACTCAAGGGTCAACCCCTAAGGATAGTTACAACCCCCATTTCTACAATGGTAAAGAAATGGAAAAATTCAACAAAAATCAAGAAATGGGCGATGCGAAAGTCACCAAGAGGACCTAACCAAGAAGAGGTGGTCCGTGATCTCACCAACTAAAAGAAAAGAAGCATGGTCAAGCTAAAAACCTTAAATAAGCGTACTTGAGAGGAAATCTCATGCATATCCTTTGTAAATATTTCGTTTTTAGTCTTTAATTTTCGAGCTTTTCAATTCAATAAAGATGATATGTCTTGGGATAACCTTGTTCCAAAGAAATCCTTTTCTTAAGCTTAGGTGCCAAGGAATAACCAATTGAAGTAAGGATCAAGGCTAAACAGGAGTATGGATGGACATTTCTAACAAGCCACCATGACTTAGTACTTAAGAGCATTCCTTTGGCTAAGGTAAGTTCTCTTGAATTCAAGTATTACACTTGCATTTCACCACTTTAAAAGAATTTCAAGAGTGATTTAGCAAAAGTTTGATTTAAGAAAACTTAACTCCTTTTGATCCATTTAAAACTTTTGATACAAGATTTTGCAAGTTCAAGAGATAAGCTTTCCAAACAATTTAAAAGAAAATTCAATTTTGGACTATTTTACAAATTCCACATAAAATTTGATTTTCTGGAAATTTGGGGACCACCTTTTAAATATGTTTTGTACTACTTCATCTCATCTACAACTTTAAAAAAGCATTTTTCTCTCTCTTCCTCCCATTTTGTCGCCATTTTTAAAAACTAAAGAGCAAGGAAGAAGCTTTGTATTTTCAAGAGAGAATTGTGTTGAAAAATATTGGTTTTGATTTTACTAAGTTCATTCAATGTCCTCTCTACATCCTATTCTCTTCAAAACATCAAAAACAAGGTATGAAAATCTCTAAAACCTCCTCTATTCCCTTTGAAATTTTTGATTTTTAAAATGCGTAAGGAGATAATGATGTTTAATGGGATCCTAGACTAGAGAAAGCTTGGTTATGAAAGTTTCATGAGCTACATTTGCTTAGAAACACTTAGAATTACATAAATCTAAAGTTGTGTTCTTGAAGTGAATAGTACTTGAATTTTCGTTTTTGGCGAAACTTGAACTTGTAAGTCCATAATGGCTATGGGTGTTAGATATGGTTAGAACCTTCCATCACTTTCTTAATTTGGGAAAATTATTGGGGTGTTTAAGACACCTAAAAATGTTGATTTCTATGTTCTCATAAATAGGAAGTTGATTTTTGGTTCTTTCTTACCTTAACTTGAGGTGATTGTTTAAATGATTGGTTTGTTGAACATGTTGGTAATTACTACTTTGAGTCTAATCCATGAGTTATAAATTAGGGCATATTATATTAAGTGCACATCATGTCTAAATTTAGATTTTTTCTTTACAAGGTATCATTTGGATTTTGAACTTGGTAGTCTAGAAAGCATTTGAGCAAAAGCCATTAGTTTGAGAAGTGAAAAGTCAAGTACATTATTTTGACCTTAATGCCCAAAAATTTCATTGCATAATATGACGCATTTTGGTTCTAACTATGTATGATGCATTTGGGTCAGTGAGTTAGCTTGGGATAGTTGATTGGATCATGGAAATGTTTGTGCTTAATTGGTAATTCCAATTCAAGACTAAACTCTTTGCATCCAAATTATGGCCTTTAATTTTTTAAACTCACTTTGATACATTTTTAGGTGTAGAATCCAAATTAATGGCGCCACCACGACAAGCTATGAGAGTATCTTACCCCACATGGTCGGAAAAGAAAAGCAACAATACTTCCATCTTCAACGAAACTCGAAAGTGAAGAGAACATTGTGGTTGGATGAAAACAAGATGTCTAAGATGAGGATCGACCACCAAGTGAAGTACTTGCTAAGGTACATGGACCTTGGGAGATTGTTTGAGATTCGTTACCCCACCTATATCCAACCTACTCTTCAATTCCTAGCCACAATGGATTTTCACCATGGGAACAACTTCAAAACTAGTCTTGGGTATGTGACCTTTCGGATCAAGAATGAAGAGTATATCATCTCCACAAAAGACTTATGTCAAGTTTATGGGTTCGAAAGGAACAAAAGCAAAATTGGATTTGGGGATGGTTTGGATGTAAGCAATCTTTGAAGAACAATAACATTTGGAGATTATGTTGAGGATGAAGCTACAATAACCAAGATTCGCAATCCAACCATATGGTACACAATGGAATTATTGGCGAATTCCTTCTTTGTGAATGGGAATCGCCATTTTGTGAGAAACAATGCTATGCATTTCTTGTTCCAAGGGTTGAAGAAGAATCTATGGTAGCACGAAGGAAGATGGTTTGACCCCTTAGGATAAGATACAAACATGGGGATGATCTTTGTCGCCGTCCTTCTTGAGCACGTAGCAGACATTCAGTTACAAAAGAAGCCCATGATAAGGATTGGTGGAATGCTTACCCCGTTATTCCGACACTTTATAATACAACTTGAGGGTTGGAAGAACATGGAAGATGATGAAGAGGTCAATGATGAAAACCGCATTTAAGTAAGGAGCCTTGACATGCAATATTTGTTGGACCGAAGGTTCATTTTTGGCTTTGGCCCTAATGGAGAGGTCCTTTATACATTTATGAACGTGCACCGGGAGTGGCACGTATACAATCTTTCTTTGAAGCCATGCACTATTATGGACGATGAAATCCACACTTAGATTTTTATATTTGATTTGGATGAGGAGGAGGATTGTGGGTAGAATCCCGTTAGAACTTTCAAATGATTCGTTATGTTTTTTTGAGGTTTCTTGATTAAGAACAATTATTACAAAGAGGTTTCTGTGTATCGAAACTTGAATAAATGAATATAAAGAAATGATTCAATGCTTTTCCGTAATTAGGTTAGAGAAGTTGAAGAAGATCCTCTTGCTCTCTCTCCTTCCATGCTTTTATAGTTGTTTCCGACACCTAAGGCTATCGTAACCTCTTTCGATATCCTCTCCTTAATTTTCGGGATCAGCAACAACCAACTTTGATCGAATGCTAGACCTTAAGATTGAATATCCAGAACCTGATCCTTTAGCTCTCTATCTCTGCCACCTGATCTAGTCTGAACCTCTTTCATAGACGAAACATGACTCGAGTATTCAACTTCCTTTCTCTTGGTTTAACCAGACTCCTCTTGTAACGAGTCTTTGTAAAATGATCTAAGCCCAAAAACCCAATAGATTTCTACCAAAGGCCTGAACCTGGAACTATAATGGTTCTCTAGAAGATGCGCTGAATCCATACTCAACAGTTGCCCCCAGCACTTTGAAAGGAAACACTAGTCATTTCAAGTGCTAAACCTAACTACTTTTTATTCGACCTTATCAGCTAAGCCATCGATAGCTGCGTATCTTTCTTGGAGATACCACTAATTCAAATCAACGGTCGAGATCATTCTTTGCCAGATCAAGGGCTCAGATCAGAGGGACATCGAAGAGACTCCTCCGACTTTCAAGACACAATTTGATTTAAAAGCTGCCATCATTAACTGCAGTTACCCATTATCCCACGTCTCCACGCTGATCTCGAGGTAACTTCTTCTTCTTTCTTCCTTTTTTTAATTTGTTGTTTTAAGTGATTAGGTAGTGACTGTTCCTCCATCTCCTTCCTTTAAACTTCCACTTCTGCTATCGACTCTTTGGTTACGAATTCGTTAGGGTTAGAATTCAAAATTCTCAATCCCTCTTTTCCTTGCTTCTTTTCGACACTCCCGTATCCTTAATGGATGAACAGAAAGAAGGCTCTGGTGAATCTATAGTTCCCCTGACGGGACCGGAGATTATGAAGATCAAGCTAGAAATCAGTGAGCAAATGCGGAAGAAGAAAGAGAAGAAGTCCAAGGAGGATGCGAACCCCTCAAGGGTCTCTAGATGTCCCAAAAAGGGGGAAGGTTCTAAGAAAGCTGGAGCTTCTTCTTTTACCCTCACCTGCCCTCCAAGCTTAAAGAGAAGGAGGTTTGTACTCTAATGGTTGAGGTCGGGGGACCAAAAGAGCTCGCGAGGACATGGACCGCCGCCGAAACTCCCGAGAATGTTCTAGAAAGCTGGTTTTGCATTCACAAGAAGTATATTTCTAGGTGTCACCTTAGGTTTCCCCTTCCATGTTTGCTCTTAGATCACTATCATCTTGCTCTTCCTCAACTTTGCCCCTCTATCATTCGATTAGTTCACGGTTTCATCGTTAGATCTAGAGAAGAAGGTATCGACCTTCAATTCTCCCACCTGATGAGTCTCTATACGATTAAGGAGAGCCCTCCAACCAAAGGAGCTGGGGGAACTTATTATCTCCCTGCTCATCATGGCCATAGCATTTTTATGTTTTCTATCAACGATAAAGATTAGAGAAAAAGGTTCTACTTTGTTAAGGTTGACCCATCCACGGTTCCACTTGGACAGAACCTCAAGAACTCATGGTTTGACGTCTCTGGTTAGGAGCTCTAAAGGATAGCGTTGTTTCGTTGCTTTCGGTAGTTGATCACTGGCTTATTTCATTGGTTTTGCAGGTATTCCCGATCCTCCAAAACTACCCGACAAACTAGTGAGAGCCTTAGTCAGAAAGCTGAAGCAGAGCCCCGCTAACTGGGTTTCCTATACCACTACGAGAATTGGAAGTGCTAGGTTCCTTGACGTTTACCAAGTCCAGTTTCCTGTTCCGGTCCCTGTTGAGCAGCTTGAAGGTATTTTGATTTTATGTTTGGCTCTGAACTCCTTCTGTTAATCTCTTTATCTATTTTATTAACTATTTTCCTTTTCTTAATAGTTTTCGACGATAACACCGTTGTTAGCGTTTCTACGGAAGGTAGCACATGTGAAACCGAAAGACAACAAACAATGCCTCTTCAGCCCTCATTTCGTACCAAAGGTAAGCTGGTCAAGTTCGCTGGTGGGTCCCAGTCTCGTGGGAGTGAGAAAACCTTAGGTGGTTCCTTCATTGGTTCTCTTCGAGAGGTCCTTGACGACGGGACCTCGAATGTTGTGAAGTTAGTGACTCCTATCACCATCATCCCCGAGGTTTCGCAAGTACGAGAGAAAGCTTAGGAACCTGAACTGCAGGCGATGGACATGACTCCTCCCCAAATGCGAGATCATGAGGACTTAGAGAATCCTCCAAGTAAGAGACCCAGACCTGATCATGGAGAAAAAGCATCGAGTTCTTCATCCTCCCCATCCAAAGGAGGTACCATAGACTGGACCTTTTCTCACTTAAAACCTTGATCGGTTTTAGAGGATGCTTAAGCATTAGAGACGTTGATACGTGATATGAATAGAACTAGATGCTCCCTTCCTGCTATCAACAATCTGACTAACCGAGAGGAGTATATTGACATTGCTTACTACTTGGGTCACATATGGATTATTAACTCTTCTGGTTCTTATTTTTACTTAAAGTTATTTTCGTTGTCGACTAATTATGCCTTAACCAGCTAGCTGGAGCTATTAACAGAGCTTAAGTGAAACTTGAGGATACGATCAGAGGTTCCCCAGATGCTAGGAAACTTGATGAAGTGAGGAACCTGTTCAAAGTCAATAAAGAGGAGTTGGATTCTGCTAAGTCCCAGGTTTCGAAGCTCCATGCTAAGGTTAAGAGTCTTAGCTCTCAGATAACAGTTATAAATGGGAAGGAACAATATCTGTCTCTTGACCTTGAGGTAAAGGGTAGGATGATCGCTTCATTGGAGAATGCAAAGAAGATTGATGATCATCAGGTGAGGGAACTAATCTCAGCTGCCAAAGATGCCCAAGCCAACAAGGAGGCTAAAGTCAAGTTGGCGGTTCGGGCTGGGAAAAAGGAGGTAGTAGAAGCCTATCACAAGGTTGTGGCTACTGTTAAGGAGAAGTTTGTTAAGAAGAAAAAAGAGGTTTCTCTTCAAATTTATGCACGAGAGCTTCAGGCTACCACTGATCTTCTCAAGTCTATGTTGGACAATGAGATCAGGAGTGCAGAGGAAGAATATAGTCGTCTGATGGCTTTGCTTCCTGAGGCTACCTCTGTGTATGAGAAGGCTCAAGTTTCTGACTTTTTCGTGGGCAAGCTTTCTGATGTGATCATGGACCGAGAGGTCTCAGAGAAGCTAGAAACTGAGAAGCTTAAACCTGAGGAGCAGCTCGTAGCTGAGGAGCGGCTTGATCCAGACGAAGGCTTAGGCGAATCATCCGGTCCCTTGACCCGATCAAAGACTCAACGGATCAACCGTGTCGTCCAAGCATTTATCCGACAAGATACGGGCCGCTTAGCGAGTGCTTATCCGATCTCATTGATCATGATTCAAGCCTCTGAAAGTCGTCATTAATGGAGGTGTTGGGTCTTGCACTCTTTTTCCTTTCTCTCGGTTTTGTCCCACCGGGTTTTCCGAGAAAGGTTTTTAACGAGACAAGTCCCGGGACTATTTCCCGAGGCCATTAATGACAACGGACCCACGGAATTAAAGACTCAAGAAGATTAATAAATTGTCGCCCAATGCATGACAAAGTAGTTGTAGTCTTCTTGGAACTTGTAGTCTTTTAATGCTTTTCAATTAATGAGGATGCCTCCTACCTAACTCTTTTTCTGTATAAGGGGCACTCCTCTCTCATTTGCAAAACAACCAGCTTTCAATCAACTTCTCTCTCTCTTTTCTTTCTCTCTCTAGAAAACAAAAGAAACTTAGTACTTTAGGAATTTTATTCCTTAGTAAATCTAAGCCGAAAGTCCGAGAGCTGTCCGCAACTCTTCGGAAGTTTCACTCAATCCATCACATCACTTATCGGGTTTATCCTCTCACCGCCATGATCTTTCGTGTTCGTACCTTTCCGAGAGTTAATCATATCAGCCTCTACATCTTTCCACCTGCTCGTTTCTCGCATCTCCCACCTCCATATCACCTTCGAAGCATCTCCATTTCAGCCCCTATCAATCCAAAATCTTCCGCACAAGCTTTCCAACAACCAACGGTGAAGTGGCGGTCTTAGGAGTCTGATCCTAGTCCCTCGGGATCACATCAAGTGGTATCAGCAAGCTTATAACCTTCAAAATCAAGAACTTGAATTTCAAAGAAAGTTTTCACTTTTCTTGAAATTTTGAGAAGTAGAGTTCATACCTTTGCAACTTGAATGAGGAATACAAGGAATAAGTATAAGAAGTAACTAGGTTAGGAGTTTAAAGTTTTCGAAAATTGGGATTGTGTTATGAACCATTTGATGGCTGACATAACCATTAGTCTGTTGGGC
>OVAN01006057.1:0-22124 GCA_900406275.1 Anastatica hierochuntica | reverse complement strand
TGAAATTGATGGTTACACCTCTGGTTTTTCTTCCTTCATCCAATCCTCCTAAGACATCTTCTGAGCAATGATTTCTATGAACTTTCTTAGTCAGCTCTTGACTTGTGTCTTCTCCTTCAGACTTGTTTGTGTAACCAACTCGGTCTGTGTTAGTCTCATCTGTGTCACTGTCTGAGCCACCAATACTCCATTTCATAGCTGATTCATCATCAAACACAACATTCACTCACCGATTCCATGATCAACTGCGATCGAGTGTTATACACTCGATATGCTGAGCTACTTCCAGAGTAACCCAGGAAAATTCCCTCATCACTTCTTGCATCAAATTTTCCTAGATGATCCTTGTCATTTAGAATGTAAAATCTGCAACCAAATACATGGAAATACCCCAGATTCGGTACCTTTCCTTTCCAAATTTCATATGGAGTCTATGTGGTACCTCTCCTGACATAGACTCTATTGATGATGTAACATGCCGTATTGATTGCTTCTGCCCAGAATCTGGTTGGTACATCATTTCCATGCATCATTGCTCTAGCCATATCTTGTAGAGTTCTATTCTTCCTTTCTACTACACCATTTTGCTGAGTTGTTATTGGTGCAGAGAATTGATGCACAATACCTTGACTCTCACAGAAGGTTCTCATGGTTTCATTATGAAATTCACCACCATGGTCACTCCGTATCTGCTTCAAACCACCTTTCCCATTCAACAGCTGTAGTGCCCAGATCTTGAAACTTTCTACTGTGTCAGCTTTGTCTCGAATGAATCTGACCTATGTAAACCTTGAGAAATCATCAACTAGTACAAACACATACCCCTTTCCTGCAATGCTTTCTGTCTGCATTGGACCCATCAGATCCATATGAACTAAATCAAGTATTGTTTTTGACTGAATATCTTGAACCTTTTTGTGTTGTACTTTTACTTGTTTTCCCTTGTTACAAGGACCACACACCACCTTATCTTCCTGTTTGAGCTAGGGCACTCCACGTACTATCTCCTTGTCAACAATGTTTGTTAGATGTCTGATGTTCATATGACCTAACCGTTGATGCCATAGGTTCAAACCATCCCTAGCTGACAAGCATTGTGACGAGTTTGCCCACATATAACAGTTGTTTCCTGATTGAATACCTTGTAACACAACTCTTCCTTTCTCATCAATTGCTTTGCAGTCAATTTTTGTGAACTGAACCATTAAACCTTCATCACAGAGTTGGCTGACACTGATCAAATTTGCTTTCAACCCCTGAACCAGGTACACATTTGTCAAAGGAGGAAGATCTATTGCACACATATCTCCCTTTCCTTTGATACCTCCATGACTTCCATCTCCAAAAGTGACCTTCCCTCCTCTGATTGTCTTGATATTTTGGAGGTTTTCGTGTGAACCTGTCATATGTCGAGAGCATCCACTATCAAAGTACCATGGTCCACTGTGTTTTGGCTCAGTTTCCAACAACGCCATACTACACCTAAGACAGGGTTCTGTCGTTGTAATTCTTGTTGCGTTTGCCCTTAGATCACTGCTCTTCACCCAGACTTGACTTCGATACCCGTTCCACCAGCACTTTCCTTGATTCATTAGTCGTTTCACCCTTTCTTTAAGCCTGTAACAACTGACTTTGAAATGTCTTGTCTTGCCGCAGAAGAAACGCCCTGTAGTTCTTACTGGTTTGATTTCCAAAACTGATTTCTCAGCATGTAACATCTTGCCTGGAACAAACTTGATTTTNAACAAACTTGATTTGTTCTGAGTCTGATCCTTCAAAACCGTTGTACCCCAAACCTCTTGTGGGTCTCTCTGTTCTGCCACAGCTTAAAATTTCATCCAACTTTTTAGAACCAGTGAGCATTCTGATAGTCTTGTACTGATGGTCCAGTTTTGCTTGAAGTTCTTCAGCTAATTTCTTCGTAGTATGTACTTCCTTCATTAGTACATCTGCTCTTGTTGTTAACGTTAAATTTTCTTTCATCAGACGTAAGCTGTCGCAGCTAATCTTCTTCTCTGCTTCTAACTCATTCTGCAATGTGACCACCAGTGACTCAAGACGTTCCTTCTCTTTGATCAGCCACACATTGTCTTTCCCCAGCTTAACCAGTGTCTGACACACTTGATGTTAATTTTTAGTAACATCACCTTCTTGTTCATCATCTGAGAGATCTTTAGATTCAGTATCTGATATCTCACCATCTTCCTCAATTTCAGTAATTCCAATGAATGCAACAAAGTTGGCTGCTTCCTCTTCTTCCTCAATGTCTTCATCTGTCTCATTTCATCTATCCCAACCAAAGACTTTTCTCTGCGACGCTTCTGATCATTTATGCACTCCAGCTGAGTATGACCAATCCCTTTGCAACCAAAGCACTTTATCTCCCTTCGTCGCACTGTTGGACACTTTGTCTTAAGATGTCCAAACCCTTTGCACTCATAGCATTTTATCTCTGACTTCTTTGTATACCTCTCTGTCTCAGATGATTTCTTAGTGACATCGAACCTTTTCTGACCCTGTCCCTGCTCAACTCTTCGCAGAACTCTGTCAAATCTTCTCACAAGCAAACTAACAGGATCTTCTGTTGCATCCATCTGTTGCACGGTTTCATGAGACACAAGTGCTATACCTTTTCCCTTTCTCGCTCCACCATCTAACTCCATCTCATGAGCTCGAAGTATTCCCACAACTGCACTAAAACTTATTGTATCAGTGTTAAGAGATACTGACATAGTTGCCTTGTACACTGTGTACTTAGCTGGAAGACATCTCAGGAACTTCTTGACCAATTTTTTTGTCTTTGTATCTCTTTCCTAAGGTGAAAGCTTCCTGTGCCAGAGAGCTTATCTGGGAACTGAACTCCTCTATTGTCTCATGCTCCCCCATCTTCAGATTCTCAAACTTAGAAGCCAGAAAATCTTTCCTTGAGCTTTGCACCTTTTTTGTTCCCTCAAAGTGTTTCTGCAGGATGTCCCAAGCCTCCTTGGCAATCTCAGTTCCCTGTATCAGCTCAAAATGTTTCTGTGAGACACTTGCATGTATAGCAGACAAAGCTCGTGAATTGTACTTTGACATCTTCATCTCTGTTTAAGTCCAATCCTCCTCTGGTTTAGGCGTCACAACACCTGAATTATCAGTAACCATTGGTTCTGTCCACCCTTTTACAACAACTGTCCATGCCATAGCATCAATGCCCCTTATGATAGATCTTATTCGTGACTTTCCATCAAGCATGATCTTTGAACTTGAAATCAACTCGTGGTAGTTCTCCATTTTTCCGCAGGATCTCACCTGTTACAAGACAAACTGGTGACTGCTCTGATACCAATTGAAAATGTGAGGACTACCACAGAAACGTTTTCACGACAGCAACAAACAGTTTTCTCAAATCAAACTTTGTATATCACTAGAACTTTCTTTCAAAACCACCATACAAGTATTTTGAACAGAAAACACCAACATGACTAAGATCCTCTTAGCCTATTGTATCTAGCCTATAACTACTCAATGACCGAATACAAGGTTCATGAGTTCCTACCTCAAAGCTTCTTACGAAAGCCAGGAAAAACACTTCTCTCTATCTTTTTCTCTTGAAAACGTTCAAAGAGAAAAGAACGATAACCCTATTCTAATATATGGTTATCGAAAAAACTAAACCCTAGAATCTAGATAAATACGAAATAAAGCTACAATAATATTTCGCATTTATCTTCTTCATAATATCTTCCAAAGTGAATATTCTTCAATATCCTCCAGCAGATACGATTCTCTGAATCTTCTTGATTCACCAAATCTTCCTCATCCTTATCCAGAATCCTGCTGTTGCTTCTGCTCCTATCACATTGTCACTCGCCTCACTGTAACAGATACTGTCACAAGTACTATAACACGCACTATAACACGTACTGTGATAAGTACTGTAACAAATACTGTAACACGCACTGTAACAAGTACTGTGATAAGTACTATAACAATTCTTGCATCTTCAGATACCACTATAGATCTACTCACCAACTGGCCTAGGAAGTGAGATAACATTGAATACGAGCAAAGGTGATAACGTTAATGATAAACCCTAATAGATTTGAATTAGTAAACATAAATGATCATGAATTTGTGATAACCTACTGTGTAACTAGCAAACTACTCAATATTTAACATGCTAAACACACATCAAGAAAGAATAGAAAGCATTAGATCAATGGGAAAATGTTTGTCAACTACACCAAATATAAGGTAATATGGCGGAAATACCAAATTTTAGAATATGACATTGACATCACAATGTATATGATTCACCATGCCACATGTACGAAGTAACATATTATATGGTAAATACTACAAAATCGGGTTTAATTGATTTATTGAAAATTTTATGGGTCAAATCGTATTTAATGAAATTTAAACCCACACGCACCAAATACCCATCGGACCCATCTAATCATGACAAAAAAGAATATGGAAAATATCTGGTTTATTTTCTTCAATCCATATAATAAGTCGATCATTTTTATTGAGCATTTCTAAATTTTCTTTACACATCTTCTTCTTATGATGTTTTTCTCCCCTTCTTCGTTTGATTTTGTTTGTCCAGAAAAATTGTACTAGGTGTTTATTTGTTTCCATTATTTTGAGAGTTTGGCTCACGTTTGGATTATTCTCTAGCTCCTGTACAAATTGCATCAAAATCCAACGGTGGAAAGATCTTCATCGTGGATGATCTTTCTGATGCTCGGAAACTGTTCAGAAACTAGCTTTTGCTCCAATGAGCTACATAATGCTCCAAAATACATAGTTTGATCTGAAATGACTCAAAACACTATAAATACAGGAAAAGTACCTTTTCATGCATAAGTTTGCTTAAAAAAAAAGAAAACATACTAAAATCGATAGGAAAAGTGGTAAAATATTGGTGTTTTCACCCTACAAATGACGCCAAGGTAGTCTTGAAGATGTATAAATCAGTGATCTTCCCACAACTTTTTGGTGTTACCAGAGTTGTCATTAGTGATGGGGGATCTCATTTTATCAACAAGATTTTTGAGAGTAATGTGAAGAAGCATGAAGTTCAACATAAGGTAGCTACATCTTATCATCTTCAAACCAGTGGTCAAATTGAAATCTCTAACAGAGAGATCAAGGGAATCATAGAGAAGATAGTTGGCATGATGCGGAAGGATTGGGCGGTGAATCTCAATGAAGCATTATGGGCATACCACACTGCATACAAGACTCCTTTAGGCACGCCTTATCAATCGCTCTATTGGAAGTCATGTCACTTGCATGTTGAGTTGGAGTACAACGGTTTATGGGCTACAAAGTCGATGAATTTTGATATCAAGCCAACAACTGAGAAGCGGATGATTCAGATAAACGAACTCAGTGAGATACGCATGAATGCCTATGAGAACACGAGGATTTACAAGGAAAGAATATAGGCATTCAATGATAAGAGAATCATTCCACGCCATTTCACTGCTGGTGATCATGTAATTTTATTTAACTCACGTTTGAAATTGTTTCCAGGAAAGCTCAAGTCGCGTTGGTCGGGATCTTTCATAATTGTTGAAGTACGACCATACAGAGTCGTTGTTCTTGAAGACAATGGAAGGAGATTCACTAGCAATGGCCAGAGTCTGAAGCCATACTTTCAAATTCCTTTAACGGATCGATCCGCCATCTGATCGCATTACAGTGATGCTAGTGACTTTAAACAAACGCTGAGTGGGAGGCAACCCACTAGGTCGTTTTTCTTTCTTTTTACTCAGGGTTTTTTTGTTATTTTTAATTTTTGGTTGTGTTTTGATATTAATTTCAGGAAATTGTAGAAAACTATGCGTATTTGGACAGGATCTAGAGCACAGAACAGTCGATCCAATGTGTTACGAGAAAACAAGAAACTGGGCAGAGTGTCCTGAATCGACAAATCCATTAAATGCAGATCGGTCGATCCCATGCGTCACGTGAAAAGCAAAAAATGGGTAGGATGCCCTGGATCATTCGATCCATGGAACTCGGATCAATCGATCCGGGGCATCCAAACCAAGTAAATCGGTTTTTCCTGTTTATTTCACTTGAATTAAACCGGAAAACACCTTCTTCTTCCTCCCCGATGCGAAAATGGGGATCAAAACTTCAAAAATTTTGTTGTTATTCATCCTCTTCCTCTCACACTCTCACACTCTCACATCTCTCACCAAGTTCCATCTCTCTCAATTCTTCACCGATTTATTTGATTCTCTGGTGTTTCTAAAAAAGGTTTTTCGTGCTCTTTCCATTGGTATAATCGTTTTCTTTTCATCAAGAAGGTATTCATCCACAATCTCATTTTATAGTTTCGGGTTCTAGGTTGATTTTTGGGGTTTTTGATTCATGCAATTTCACTTGGAATTTGCTTGTTCTATAGCTTTATAAGCATGATATCGACGAATTTAGACGGAAAACATGCCCCAATTTGGTTTGTTCGATGAGTTGAGTTGATAAGTTTGTAATAAGAACAAAAATTGCTAAAGTTTGTGTTTCTTTGATGTTCTTGGTGATTGGTGTTGATTTCCTTTAGCGAATGAGCTTAGGAAACATGATTCTAGGGCTAGAATGCGAACTTTTGAGCAATTGATGAGTTTTTTTTGTCGCTCTCGGCGTCGAATTTTTTGCATAGGTGATGGTTTTGCTTGTTCTTCATAGTTTGGACTGATAATTGCTTGATATCTATGCTACTGGCACTTTATTTTGATGCTAAACCACTTGTTTTGACTAATTTGAAGGATTTCAATTTTTTGGTCCTTTCTAAAAAACAAAAATTCATGCTCTTGTGTGCTTATTTGGATGGTAATTGAGTGTTTGTTGTTGGTCCTTTGTTCTTGTGAATGAAGTTGGTGAGCTAAGTGATTGGAATTTGCTTTTGTATCTCTTTGAAACTAATGGACTTTTAATTTTTATTCTTGTAGGATGGTGAGAACAACAAAGCAAACGGGACCGCACGCGAGTACTTCCTCTGAAGCTACTAAGTCTATTGAGGTTACTTACAAATAGAAGTTCCAAAAGAATAATCCTCACCATCCCGCCAAAAGACCAATTACTAAGAAGTGGGATGAGCAAGATGAGGCATTCTACCAGGAGCTCCAAGACATCCAATTCCCTGCCACAAAGTTTATTTTTCCCAATACCACTCATGATTTAGACCTCACCAAGGGACTCTGCACTTTGACCGAGAAGATCGGTTTGGGGATTCTTTTTGAGCTCAAGGAGGATTTCTATCCTAATCTTTGCCGCCAATTCATGGCTTCGGCACGTCTTCAGAACAAAGATCCTAAAAACTCAGTTGCCAATGAGGGCACATTCTCATTCATCATCAACAAGACATACTACAACATGACTTTGTTTCAGTTATGCGACTACTTTGAGTTCCACAAAGGGAGATAGACTTCGATCCCTATCATACCATGTGTACATGATTTTTGGGATTTTACTGCTGCAGGACATTTCACGTCGACGAACGCCAAGCAATATTTGATATGTAGCCAAGTTCTACGCTATGATTTCAGGATTTTCAGTTCCCAACTCTTTGGAAAGACCATCCAGGTTGTTGTCACTTTTGATGAGCTTGCACTACTATTCTAAGGGGTCAGACACTTTTGGCATGGATCTGAGGGAGTTGATTATTGCCAGGATAATGAGCTAAACTTGGGAGCATTGCTAGCAGAGAAGTTTTCCTATTACAAGGTGTCCATGGTTGATATAGGGACATCACTTGCCTTTGGATGTATAATCAACCAGATTCTATGCTGCAAGAAGGTCCACGTAGTAGGAGAGAAGGCACAAGTTAATGATACCAGGTTCTCTCTCTACAACCTTGCCCATGGCAATCATCTAGTTGACAAAGGATTTCTCATTGGACCCATAGGCGGTGATTTCAGTCGTTCTACCCCTCATGTCTACCACTTTGAGAGCTGCCAACAGGTTTCTCTCTTCTGTATCCTTCCACGCCCATATTTGACCGATCTTGAGAGTCTTGCAGTTGTCGAGTTATTACCTCCTGCTCGTGATCTATGCCCATGGCCACCGAAATTCAAGAAGGCCAAGGGTACTGGTTCTTCTTCTTCTAGACCTGTTGATGTTGATGCAAGTGATGATCTTGTAGAGGAGCATGCAGATTATCCTCAGGAGGATATTTTCCTGATGACTTTACTATGTACGAGCTAGCTCAACCACCTCCAACTCACCTGCCATGAGAAAAAGTTTCGCGCTTGGACCATTAATAGCCACCAGAAAACCAACAACCTCGTCATGAGGCTCTTGAAGGCCATGAAGAAGATGATGTCAAGTGGATGCACTTCTTCTGCTGCTGCGGATGTCGCGATGCATGATGCTGCTGCCACCAGTGAAGATCCTTCTTCTGTGGATAGATGAGATGATTGATGTTGGGGCTGCTCGGTCCATGATAGAGACGCGCAAGAAGGCACGTCATGACGGTGTTGGACCATCTACTTGATCTTATCTCAGACACACCGATTATTTTTCTTTTCTTTTTGCATTTTTTATTTTTATCAGTTGGACTTACCCCTTCTTTAGATTTATTTCCAACCAAGATGATGTGAACTAAGTCTGGGAGAGGTTACTTATCTATTTTTTTTTCTTTTCTTTTGGTGTGTTTTATGAGTCTTTGTGTGTGTAAAAACTTGTTCTGGAATTATTTATGCTTGATGATGACTTTATATTATTACTCTATGCGTGTGCCTTAATCTTTATCTTATGATCATTTATGTTGAACTATTAGCGCAGGTAAACCGGAGAACCTCACTGTCCAAACTCCCCAGCAGAAAACGATAAAAATCAAGATCTCGAATTTATTGTGGTTGATTCTGTTTATAGGACGATTAATGAATCTTATTTCTCTGTGTCAGGTTTCAATATCAGGAAGCGAAAATACCATTAATGATTATAATCCCCATTTTACACCATTATTTTTGGTAATCTTGAATGGCCATACTCATTTATAGTCTGGTACCACTCCCTTTATCCTATCTTCTTGATTCACCATACGTTTTTTTATGATCTCTCATGCACACATGTGTAAAAACGATGGAGAGAGTAGGGTAGACATGATTTTTCTGATTACTTAGGTAGGATTGGAACTTCTAGTTGTTTAGACACTGTCTTGTTTTTCTAGGGAAAGATGGTAGCATGTTGAAGGTTCGAATGCATTTATTTGTACTGTATGGGAATTGTTTGATTGAGACATATTGTTTTATGTTGTTCCACCTGGATTTTGCACGAAAAAAGCAAAAAATTTACTTTATTTAAATTTATTCCGAGAAATGGAACAACATTTTTACTTAATAAGAAGTTTTTATTTGCCCTGAAGAATGCATTTGTTTAAAATTTTATCTGATACGGTGATGTTATGCTTGGATAGTTAAGGGGGTCATGGTTTTAAATACTCTCTCTCTCCAACGATTTTGTATAATGTCTTGCATTAAACAATATAAGACCCACCGGTATAGAATGCTATTTCCAGTTTCTAGCCCGTTTTCCTGATGGAGATTACCTGATTAAGAGCTCACACCTTTTTCTAAATTAATGTAGAGGATCAATCACTTGATTCCGAGTGTTGCAGGATCAAATTTTAGAGTATGGATGGGCTTGAGAGGCTGTGAAGGGGACCAAAGGAGATTGTTCTAGTGGTCTCTACTTTATATGATAAGTGAATCTAAGCACATAGTAAGGTCTTTTGAAAGTGTGGGAATCCCTATTTCAAATTTCTTATCCTTCGACTTAATCTTCGTTTCCTTTACTTGAGGACAAGCAAAGATTCAAATCTGAGGGATTTGATGTAGTGTGATTTTACATGTTTTTATTCGTGTTTGTAGTTGAGAAAATTTATATTTCCAAAGTAGTATGTTTCCTTTTTGGATTTTTGTTCTTCTTTGTGTGTTTTCACAGGTTATAGGTTCAAAATAAGGAGAAGAATGTGATACGGCGGATTTATGAGCTTAAAGATTATACTGGAAAAATGTCGTAGAGGAGTTGGATCACGAAGTGAATTTTCTGGACAGGATGACCTAGATCGGTCGCTCCATGCTCCTTGGATCGTTCAATCCAGGGCATGTCGCAAAAATCTGATTTTTAAATCAGTTTCTGAACCGAAGAAAACCCAAAAATTGGACCGATATACTTATAAACATAACCTAAACTCGTGATTATGTTTCATTATGTTTTTTTTGGTGTTCTAAGCATACTTGCAGAGCTTTGTAACCTAACGAAGAAGATCTACTTTTGTAAGCATGTCTGTTTTTGATTTGCTTTGTGATTGTTTAATTGCCATGTGTGAGTGGATCTATTGTTGGGTTAAGGGTTCTCACATAGGGATTGCATAAACTGTAGATTTAGGAATGTTTAATTAGCGATTTATCAATTCGATCTTCATCTAGGATTAAGCTTAATGCTGAAATTAACCTGATCACTAAATTTTTTAACTTATGTTGTTTAACGCACCAAAAGTGTTTTATTAAATGCCTGAATGAATCTAAGATGAGCAATTTATCTTAAGCCAACGAAATTTGATGTTTAAGTGAATTGTGTACATATCAAACCTGTTTAGAATATGAAATTCAACGGAAGTTAGTCTCTAGGATTCTATGACATAGAGAATTGGCAAACGGAAGTAAGTCAGTTCTAAATTCGTGTTTGAGTTCAAGACAGTTTTAAAACTGGTCCCTGACTAATATATAATTTGATTCAACTGTGAAATATTTCCCTAAGAATACCGTGTGTCCAGCTCTTCTCTTGAATGATTTACAACCCATTGTTTACTTGCTTGTTTTCTTATTGCTTGATTTCGATTTATGCACCTCTTCACAAACACACCCTTTTCGTTCTTATCCCGCACGTGATTCAATATTTTCGTGAGATCTTTGGTTTCTGTGGATTTGATCCTGAACATCTACAACGTGCTTAACTGTACGCTTGCAGTGATTTCTTGGGTGAAAACCTGAGCTATTAAAAAGTACTAAAAATCATGTAAAAGATAGAGAATCAGAAACACTTATACGTACCTAAGTTTTTCCACCACGTCACTTAGCTACTGATCGAAATATTGGAGAATTGGTAAGACTATATTTGATGTTTCGGTAAACCGAAATTTTACTCGTTTTGCCGTTTTGCAATACAGAAAGAATGCTTTGACCAAAATAAAAATCCACTGAAAATAGCATATGTTGGTGATAAAAATGAAGTTTAAAGGCCAGAACTCATACCATATTTTATTTGGCTGAGTTTGGTCTCCTGAAAACTCGGTTTGACACGTTTTGGTTAGAAAACGGGTTGTTTGTGATTCTGACTGTTCCAAGGTTGTTCTTTCTTAAGAAAAGATTTTTCCATATGCTAATTCATGGTGAATCTTCAATTTGACAGATTGATTCGCTTGGTGGAGCTCGATTTTGCTTTCGCTAAGTTTTCTTCTGTTTTTGGCTCTATCGGAGTCTGCAGAATGAAACGTGAGCACCTCCAAAATTGTTTCAGCGGTTCTTCATTTTTTTTCCACATTAGCTTGGAATCTTCAGTTGTAAGACTTGATTTAACTCCTAGACAATATTTTTGAATAAACTAAATTCGTCGGTATTATGCCTCCGTTGAGCCAAAGTCGTGTGATCGTCGCTAGCAGACAAGTAGTAACGTTTTCCTGAATGTATTTAATGAAAATGCTTAGGCATGATAGCTGGTTTGGCTTAGATTGCTTTTGAGATGATGTGGTTGTGTTCCTCGTCCATTCGATCGCATTTTTGAGCCTTTGAGTGTGCTTAAAGACCGGCTCTACCTTGATCAGATCTTTTGTAGCCTCAAAATACTTTTTATTATGGTCGCTAAACATCTTGGCTATGATCAAAATTTATACTCTTTCTCAAAGTTCCTTTATTGTTCAATTTCTTGCAATATCGTCTCCATAGTCCTGCATTAGAGTCTTATGGTCTTCCATGATGGTTTGATATCTCAAATTGCTCTTTATGACCTGCATTAAGTACTATAAATTTTTTGATTAATTCCTTAATTGGCGAGTATGGTTTGGCTCGATTACAAAAATTTGCTCGGTTTGAGAATCCTTGAAGCTCCAAGTGTGTGTTTGCATACAAAACGTTCCAACTATAAAAAACATCTCAACTCTATATGTTTGACGGTATTTGGGTGCTGGTTGTTGAAAGAAATGAGTTCTGAATTGATCTGGCACAGAAAATGTGTTTCCGGAACATGTTTCAGCCATGGAAAGTGTGGTAGGATGGATGAGTGGCTGTCCTTGGTATGAGGGTAATGGCTAGTAGGATTGAGTTCTGGGAGGTGGTGCAATCGGTTGGTGGAGTGGTTGGCACTGTTTCGTGACAAAAAACTTGTCATGGCCGATGGTGGAGGTTGTGTGTCGCGGATGGTTGGGGACGTGAGGTGATTCCACCGATCAAGGTGGTTTTTGGAAGGGCGGCCGATGGGAAATGTTTTATGGACCAGTGGGATGGGTTTAAGTGAGGCATGAATGAAAGGGAGCTGCCACCGGTTGGCGTGTGCATTCCAACTAGTTTTCTCCAAAACGTGCATCGTAGCTGGTGGGACGGATAATTGGCCATGGACGGTTTAAGGAAGGTGGTCCTATCAACCGGTTGGGCCTCCCTGTTTGGCATAGACCGATGGGATGGGTTTTTGGACTGGTGGGATGGTCATGATGATCCGAGCATACTCTCCTTGCATTTCTTCTCCGATTTTCCGATCCTGAAGTGTGTTCGTACGAAAGACAAAACATATAAACTATGAAAATAATTTTCAAAAAATCAAATAACATTGAATATAACACAAATGAATCCTAAGGTCAAATCCTAAAAATCTTAACAATGAAAATAAAACTTAAAGTTAAAGAATAAATGGGTTGTCTCCCATAAAGTGCTTCTTTAAGGTCTTTAGCTCGATCATTGGGTTATTTATAATGAGATTGCCTGATAAGGGTTTCGTCACACCCTTGGCTTGTGTTCCCAATTATTCAGCAAAGACCTCAATTGGTTTCAGAGCTTCTTTCTCCGGCCCATTCCATAGAATCGCCATTGGACTCATTCAAAGCAGCTCCTATTATTTCCAAGACTCTAATTTCTGAAACTTTCTTTTTGCTTGTGAGCAAACCGAGTTTCTAAACTCAATTTTGTAATTGTGATCGTTGGGATCATCATCCATGGCATGTAATACACCAATGATGGGGTAAACATGTCTGACAAACCCTTGAATCATCATGGTTAAACGTTTTACTTGTTGGTCTTCAGGTACATCTTCAAATCGTGTAAGAACTAATGTGTTTTCTACACGTTTTTCTTCATATTCTTCAAGGTAAATGTGCAAAGCATCAAGCTTAGATCCTAAAGCTCGAAGTTCATGAGAATGTTGATCCATATTTTCCATCATCAGTATAATGATGTAATTGAAATCTCCCTGTTGAGTGTTGATCTCATCGGTTTTTATGGCAAAATAGCCAGTTTTACCTTCAAGCTTCTTGTTCTTCAAAAGAATTTCATTTTGAATCCTTTTTAATTTGTAATCATGATCCACTATGTCAATAAAATCAGTACTCTTGAAGTTCTTCGCATGTTTTCCTTGATGCATGAGTATTCTTCCTTTCAATGCCACAATCCAATTTTTTCGGTTTGTTTGATTTATTCGATTTGAAGATCTTCTTTGGAAAGAGCTAAATATCTTTTCTTGATGGACTATTCCACTGCAGTTAGAGAGTCTTCAAAGGTCTGGAGTCTAACTTTAAGCTCTCCAAACTTCTTTCTTAGGTCGAAGTGCATGCTATTGAGCTTTATTTTGAACGTTTTTTTCGCTTCTCTTTCATCTTTGATGAGTTGTACCACTAGATCTTCAATTGTACAATACTCCTCAGTCACGTGATTATAGGCTTGGGAAGGGTTTGGACGGTAAGGCGTGAGAGTGTGGTTTTGATGATGAATCACATGAGCTGAAAATTGTGGGAAGTATTGGTTATCGATGTTCCTGCGATTCTCTTGAGATTGTGCCCGTACTTGCTGGTTTGGATGATGATGATGATGATTTTTCAGAAGCAAAGGACTTGGAAAATAATCTCCAATTGTAGATTGATTGCTGGATCAAAGCATTCGTCCATACCCTTGTTGAGTTTGACATTTATTTTCCTCTGAATGAAACCATGATCGATTTCCTTGAAAATACATCTCATCTTCTCTTTTAGTTGGGTATTAGTGATAATTTTGATGGTTGTAGCGTCTGTAAAATGTGGCCTCCATGGTTAGTAAATTAAAATTCTTCAATATATTTCCTGAAAACAAGAGCCATAAAAAAGAAAAAAGTGAATAGTAAAAGAAAAAAACAAGGAAAAAAGAAAAAAACAGAAAAATAGAAATCCTAATACTAAAAGGATAAGAAAAGAACAGAAAAAAATTCCTAGGCTAATCCTAGATGAGGAAACATTAGGAAACTAACAACTCTCTAGAAACGGTGCCAGAAAATTTGATGTGTGTCAAGTTACATCCAAAAAACGACCCCATAAGTTCAAGTGCAAAGCGTAGTTGTAGTATTTCAGGTATTAATCCCACAATAGTGAGTAGTGCACTAAGGATTTAAGGAATTTTGAATTAGCTAAGAAAGAACAAGGGTTGATGGGTTTTTGGTTTTTCTTATAATGAAAGAAACAAAGCTGAACATAAAAACAAAGAAAAGATCAGTGAAAGATAAACGTTAGACAAATGAAAATCGTAGAGAAACGTAGCTAGCATGCAAGGGTTCAACTTTCAGGTACTGTTGATCATAGGTAGAGAACACAATCCAGTTGTAAATCCTCTCCACTTTCGAGGTTATGGGTTTTATACTAATTAAGAACCAAAGGATTCGACTTTCACACGGTCCTTGCAGAAGACAATTGTGCATTAACTCAAGTGCATATGATTGATTGTTCACAATTCTAGATCTGTCCATTTTCATTGCCTAAATAGAATTACTCAAAAAATACTAGTTCCAGCAGTATGACAAGCTTTTGGAATGCATACCAACCTTATATCTATTCACAAATTGGTCTAGAAAGCAAATAGCATTGAACACGAGCAAGATGATAACGTTAATGATAAACCCTAATAGATATGAAGACCTAAGCACACATGATCATGACCTCATTGATACCTACCGTCTAACTAGCAAAATACTCTTGATTGAACATGTAAAACATTCAGAAATAAAGATAAGTAAGCATTAAATCAATCAAAGATAGAGAAGGAACGAGAAAACCACTTTATTGCTGACACGATGAAAGAAGACTGAATCCTTTGAGATAGGAAGGGCACAAACCCAAAGGGTGTCGTCTCTGCCTCCTTAAGACTTTAATATAACCTAAAAAAATGCAACTCTACAAAATCAAAAACTAAAAATAAATATAAATAGGCTTCGTCCAACTTAGGTCAATCAGGTTAAAATCGGGCTTTTATGACCTTTCACTTTAGGCTTCTTATAGAAAGGTTTTGACTTGATTTCTTGAGCTTTTAAAGGCTTTTAAGCCATCCAATTTTGTCTTTTTGAAGTATTAATTGAAACCAAAGTCGTAGTTCTATAGTTATATGCATATGCGCTTCCTACATATGCGAGCCAGCAAGACCAGTCTTCAGTATATTTGGTATAACTCTTGATCCTCAACTATGAATTGTGTTAAACCACTTCCATATGAAACCTAACTCAATTTTCTATATTCTTTCCAACTTTCATTAAAATCCTACGGTGACAAGGCCTTCATCGTGGATGCTCTTTCTAATGCTCGAAAACTGTCTGCAAACTAGTTTGTGCTCCAATTAGCTCCATATTGCTCCAAAATGCATATTTTTACCTAAACTAACTCAAAACACTACAAATATAAAAATAATACCTTTTCAAGCATTAAGTTTCTTAAAAACACGAAGAAAACATACTAAATTTTGTAGGAAAAGAGGTAAAAGAGGTGTTATCACTTGTTCCAACTTTGCAAGAGATGTTTTGACCATGACTTTGAAGAAGTTTTCCTTGGGTAGGTTCTAATGGCCCGGATTTTTCAAAACCTAACTGAAAATTGTGCACTTTTGGTACTAATGCATTCTTGGTACTTAACTGAACTATCTTCACTCTTTATTTCTAACAGACTCTACAACGTTTTTAAACTTATGAATAGTCTTTCTATATTTATTTGTTATTTCATGTGGTTTCTCTCTTATATGTTTGTTTGTTCTTTACAACCATGAAGTAGATCCATATATAGGCTTGTAGGTGTCTAAAAAAATTCATGAATCAATAGTTAGGAATGTGAGAAAGGGAATTACCTATTGGTTTATTTGTCTATAGTTTTTCATGTTGGTGAAACTTAATTAGCCATCTAGTTTTCTCATCTTAGATTATTTAGATACAACAAGAATTGATTTAAAAACTATAAAGCACATATTAACAAAATATCTTGAGTTAACTATAGTAATAAAATGTTTTTGTCAATTTATCAAACTTCATCTTAATGCATATGTATAAAATTTTTTTCAACACGAGTAAATATTCATAGACATATATAACCACTAAAAGTAAATATTTCAGAAAAAAGTTTAGATTTTAAAATGATTTAAATTGGAGAATGATTCTTGATGTTTTTTTCTTCATCGAAACTCTTTTCATTAAGCAAGCGGTAAAGAGTATTCTCCAGAGAGAAATAAACTTGACCCGCCGGTCTTACAAATTATGCTATTGAGTTACAAGCAAGACAATAAACACGAAAATTTAAAGGAACAATAACTGAAAATAGTTAAAATTGATAGTTGTTTGCTATATCGCTAGTGTAGGAAGGTAGTCAATGGCTCCTTGCCAAAAAAATGAACTCCATTGCCACGTTTGAAACTCTGAAGCCTTTGTGGTATGAAAACTCTATGCTTGCGCCGTAAGTGTTGAATACTAAGTCCTTGAAAAGGGTGGTCACGAGTCGGACAATAGAGAACTCTCGTGACCCAACATTCTTGAATGTCATCATCCTTGCCCAACATAGGAAGACTCTAGTAGATTGTTTGACTCGAACCTACATCTAGAATTTGAGAAATAAACCCCGAAATCATAAATATTTGATTTACTATCGTAAGAATATCAAAGGATCCAAAAACATCGAATGAAGTGTTAGACTCATTACTTAGTGTTTGTATCATCAATCCAGAATGCATGATGTTTGATGTCCTCTGATCATTCGAAACTCCAAAAAAAATCACAGCTCCGAGAGAAAATGTATGATTGAGAATCCCTCTCCACAACGGCGGAACTAAGAAATACGAGCAATTTAAGAATATCTCCCGACATGTTGGGAATTGCACACTGGCATCTCAAGAAAGATAAAAGGCATGAATATGCCTCCACCACAATCATTTTGGCTAACTAAGGATGTCCAAGTTGTTATTGCTGTTGACTTTCTTTAATTTTCAGAGTTAAAAGCTCGGCAGACACCGATTAACCGCCATAGCTTGTGACCCAATAAAACTTTGCTACTCCAGCAGAATCATGTCGGAAGTGGTGTTCAGGTCTAGACGATTAGAGGCCAAAATAATCAAAAGCTGTCTCTCCGATTGTAACACCTTTGATCAGTATTAGGTCAAAGTTAACTAACTTACCATGCAATAATCAAACAAGAACATGCACGACAAACCAATTAACTCTAACCAAACGTCTCGACCAAAGATGCTGCAATTATGCTCCCAAACGTCGATCCGAGATTCCCAAAAAAAATTCCGGATCCCAAGAGTAAACGTCTGATAGCATGTATCCTAACGGACCCAAATTAATGCTTTGCAACCCGCTTTAGGAACCGTTAGTTGGTTCGTCTGGACTAGGATTAGTATCATACGAAACCCAAGGATAGTTTGCAAACATACTTTATTTTTATAATATTAAGGTTCAAACCACATAAAACATATAATCGGTCGACTTTTTCCAAGTCATTACTTATTAAAATACATATACATATAAAAGGCATAAACGCTACGCCAACGATACTGCTCCTCAACCCAACATATACCCGTTATGGCTTATCTGCAAAACAAAGAGTCTAATGAGCAACTAATTTGCTCAGTGAGTCAGATTTCCTAATGAATAAATAATTTTCTCCAATATGCATCAATCATTCCATCAAGAAATAAGCCCATTAATAATGCAACCAAATGGTAAATAAACATTCAAATAATATGCGCTTCTGAACTTCTGAACTTGCATACAACCTTCCCTAGTGTGAGATCATCAAAACCGGCGAGGCTTGCCCCTTGCCAGTAGTGGTTCTCCTTCATGATTACCAACCTTAAACTGAAGACATAAAGTGTTATTGGCCTAACAATTCATTTAATCACTCCTACACTTTCGTTTAGAACGCATCCAGGTGATCATCCCGGCCAGCGTCCGGTGTCTGGCCAGAGAGCAAGTCCCATCCAGATCACTAGAATGAGGATACTAATGACAATCATGACATTCTACCCGAATGTTAGACTCACCGATCACTCTCGAAGGATAGTACGTGGACCCTTAGGCTACCTACCCGGTGAACCATGCCATTGTCACCTACCCGGTGAACCCTTTCATTCCTTACGGGTTCCTGAACAAGCGAACCTGCTACGATTCTTGTACATAAACGTTACACCTACAAAAACATGTTATACCTTCCGAGCCAAAGCTCGAAAGATATAACTCAACCATAAATTTTACAACATGCATAATATATATGTTATACCCTCTGAACCGAGACCCGAACGATATAACCAATATCTCACAGCAACATTCATCATATGATCATCATCAATATCATAATACCAATCATCATGCAGCACACAATCACATCATCCACATGCCATCATATTATTGTTAACCGTTAACCTATGTCAGCACCATTTACTTATCAATTTTATGATTCTACGATTCCATATGCATCACTCAATATTTTTGTTTTGCAGGCGCTAACCGCCCCTAACTAGCCAGCATATAACCGAGACTCACCTGGATATGTTCAGATAGGTGGTTTGGCTTGAACCAACTTTTCCTTACTTTGATCTATTCTCTCCTATCTCACGATTGATTCCTTAAATCTCTAACGAATAATATTAAAACTTAGATTTTCCACATTCGGATCATCGAAAATCATTAAGCTACTTAGTCTTAATCTAAGGATTTAGTTCTAATTTAAGAATTAAAAACTAAAATTAGAAATTAAGACTAGGGTTTAAGGCTTACCTTTTGGTCTTGCTAGGTTATGAAGGAACCAAAAACTATTTGTGATGGGCAAAAATAACAAATGGGATGGGAGTGTTTATAAGCAGAGTGGGACGTGAAGGGGCTCAGGGATGGAAGAGATGGCCGCCCTCTTCATCCAATAGGAAACAAGTTTGTTGGGCAATGACTCATCACGTCATGGCGTACCTTGGTCACGTCATCTAGTTGCATGCTTCCTTGCAATGATTGTGGACATACCAGAATAATTTTCGTTTGGATATGGTCGTACCGAAATTGCTCGAGTCGTAGAAAAAATTATATCTTCAACCAAAATATTATTTTTAAAAAAAAATATTTATAAATTATTTTCAAAGTCATTTTTTTTAACAACATAATAATATTTTTCCGATAAAATTTCTCATTCGTCTAGAGAATTTTAGGCCGAACCCTTGGTATTTCTGATTCACTAAATTTCCCAAGAAACCTTCTAGTGCTATCAGTTTCTCTCGATATCCAACTTTAAAATATTTATTCTTTTCGAGCAGTTCAATTGCTACTAGGCTTCCATTTTACACTATCTGGCCAATCACACGACAACTCTTGCAGATATTTCATACCGGCATTTTGCAAGCCTCTTCAAACCGTGTTGAGAATCTAATTCTTCAGCCAATTTATTTTAAGCCCCGACCATGGTTAGTCTTCAAAGTCCTTTACACATGAATTCTTCATTTCCGACTCTTCTACATCCATTCTCGACCTTCTCTGTGATTACGACATTTTCCGATAACACTCATCTCGACTATCTAATTCCTGCCTAGTTCGCTCATACAAAATCCGTTCAAAGGCTTTAGTCGTACTTACTCAACCGTCAATACGTAAACCATTCACCCAAAATTTTATTTTGGTTCATCTTCTCAACTATTATCCTTCTTTGGCCATTCATCGGATCTCACTCATTTCTCAATTTTTGTTGAGGGATTACATCGATACTCCTTTGACACAAAGCAGGCGCATTAATTCCAATGAAGAACGACGGGGAAGTACCAATGGAAAGCATAGCGGTGGGTAGAGAAGAAGTTTTTCGGAATTCACTTGAAATTTGATATGCTCCAACGAAGACATGATGGTTGACATCACCAATGAACCATGTTGGGGTAAAAAACGGTAACATGGAAATCAACGCCCAAGATTTCTGAATAACTCTCAAAAGATCTCGAGATACGAGTTTTGGAGCGATAAGAAATCACCGTAAACATCGGATAATCGCATCGTTTTGAAGACACGAGAAAGGTCTAGTAGCCTGTGGGCGACTAGACTCTTGCCAAAGTCTAGTCGCCCAGGGGTGACTAGACACGAACCATGTTTAGTCGCCCATGGGTGACTAGACTCTTACCAAAGTCTAGTCGCCCATAGGCGACTAGATTCTTATCAAAGTCTAGTCGCCCATGGACGACTAGACTCGTGCCAAATTCTAGTCGCCCACGAGCGATTAGACTCGTGCCAAAGTCTAGTCACCCATGGGCGACTAAATTCCTGCCAAAGTTTAGGCGCCCATTATAATAACCCTGTTTAGTAGTAAAAATGATGGTTGAGCCGCACCAGAGAAGTCGGAAATTCAAAGTTGGATTTATGGAGAAGTAGCGGCTCGGGTAGATTCTTTAGGAGATTTAGTGAATCGGAAATGCCGACGGTTCGGTTTAAAAAGCCTTACATGACCGGGAAATGAAGTCGGAAACTTATTCTTAGGTCATTGAAAGGTAAAATGGTCTTAAGAATAAATGGTAAGGATATTCCCCGGAGAAAAATAGGTTTTTCTCGGAGAAATATTTTTCCCGACTGTTCGGACACTGTTTAGCACGTTCGGATCCGAGAAACGAACGTTCCGACACGTTCTGGCTCGATCGGGCACTATTTGGCACGTTCGGATATGTTCGGGAAAGTGTGAGGCATGTCCGGACAGTGTCCAGGCAGTTACCTGCGTGCCTGGATCACCAGCCAGCGTGCCTGGTTCATCAGTTTAGCTGCCTGCTTCAGCAAAAGCAGCTGGAAACGTGTCGGCACGCGAGCCGGACTTGGTGTCCAGCATTTTCTGCCGAGCCGACAGCTCGTGCTTGTGGCCAGCAATGTTTCCCACGAGGCAAGCCACATTTCTTCGTACCTTAGAGCCTATAAATACCCCTTCGACTCTGTCTTAGTTTCCCCCATCCATAAACCAGCTTGTGCACACGAAAAACCCTTCCCGAACGCGAAAAACCTTTCCCGACCGTAGCCGAACACTGTCCGAGCGTGGCAGAACTGTTTCGACCGTAGAAAAACCTGTCTGAACAGGAATTTCTCAGGTAATAGTGTTCGGCCTTAGTTTTTCCTTAGTATTTTCATAGCCTAAGTATGCAAATAGGTTTGGATCCCGTTTCCGACTAACGGAACATGGGGAAATCCTTTTCTATCGTTCTAAACGACATGTTTAGAGGTCCGAAACTCTGCCAAAATTTTCGTAGGAGCTAAACCTTTCCCGGAACCTAATCCGACCGTTGTATCTGAACCCTAAGGTGAGTCTCGGTTAGGGTTGTGTGTTGTTTGTGCGATAAGCGCCTGCAAAACAAGAGTATTGTATGTTGCATGTTGATTGATTGTTTGTTATTGTGTGACATTTAATGATTGTGTGCTGCATGTTGCTATGATAGATATAAGTTAGGATTGATAATCTATGTATGTTGTGTGATTTGTTTGACCCGGGTTCGCTTGGTGAGGAACCCGGATTTGATTGTGAACGGGTTCACTTGGTGAGAAACCCGTAGTGTGAGTCCGACACTCGGGAGAAGCGTCGGAAGAGTCATTGCTATCCACCTAGAGGCCATAGCATGTCGGGGCCGTACCAAAATTAGTCCCGA